>PVKY010004824.1:0-18527 GCA_004027775.1 Bradypus variegatus
CCGCTGGCCGGAGCCCCTGCACCTGCAGGAGGAGGGTGGAGGAAGCCTAGAGTGGTAAGCAGTGCCTCTCATGTCCAGAAAGTTCTGAGAATGCTCAGAGAATGCCTCTACAAATGTTTGTTCAGCTCAGTGATGGATAAAGTTGTGAGGAGGATGCAGAAATCAATTCAGCAATTAATTTTCTTTAAGAAATTATGGAGTTTAAAGAGTCAATTTGTTTATTTGTCGTCCCTGAGCTCATCGCTTATGTCAAAGTCAACACGTAATAGTTTAAAAATTTCTGTTAACTCTTGGCTCTTTCCACACGTGACTGTTGCACAGCCCAGGAGCCCTTGCAGAGATGCTCGCTGGGTGTAGCTCTGCGTGAAGTGGTGAAGTCCTGTTTCTTTCTGGGGAAGAAAGTGGGGCTGTCAAGGGGCGAGGTTGCTGTGGAGCCAGCCTCAGTGCCTCAGGGACACTGCACATATCCCACGTGTTCAACTACTGCTTAAGACTCTCCGTTTTGCTTTATTCGCTTCAGATTCCCCTCGGGTGACAGCAGATGACCGAAGAAGTCAAGAACAGTGACCTTTCGAACCACTGAGAAGGTGGGTAGTAAACGGGGACATGGAGCAGGAAGACGTGGGCCCCTGGATGCGCCACTGGGCAAAGCAGAGTGAGGACTGGCCGCGTGTCCTGAATCAAACAGAAACACAGTCATTTAGCAAATACAGCCAAAGTGGATCATGAAACCGAGTGGAATGGCAATCAGAAGAGGCCTTATTTCCCTTTGAAAAGCATTTTCCCTTTGTGGATAAATGTCTACAGCAGAGAGATAACAACAGTTTTAACGTTTCAGGTAAACATGATGACATTTGTTGGTAGGGTTGTGAAATGAATCGCATATGCATGCTGATGTTGGCAAGCTGACCCCTTACAAACATTGTTTTCCCTTCGGGGACCCTGTCCTGTATGAGGAATTTAGTAAATTATCAAGTTAATAGAGGGAAACAGGAAACACATAATCTCACTTGTGTCATCTGGGTCTAGTAAAACAGTTTTTCCATTTAAAAAGGCTTTACACATATGTGTTTTCTCTTTTTGCCTTGACCATGAGATAAACCTCCATTTCAAGGATATACTGCAGTCCCAAAAGAAAGCAGGATGGTGTGGGGGAGAGAGTCCTGGCTGAAAAAATGGGTTCATATCAGAGAGCAGAGTAACTGTTTTACTTGTTCCCTTGTAGACTTGAATGCGAGATATGCCCCAGTTAGAGGAAATTTAGCTGCAGATGGCTACGCTATCTTTCTGTCTGTGTCATGTTAAGCTTTGGCTGTTTGTGTTTCCATTCATGGGCTTTACTCCTCCCAGCAAAATGACAGTTGTAAGCCAGGTTAAGGTGAAGGCTACATATAGACATATACGCTACATGCCACAAATGAGGAAAGAAGCCGACGGTCCCATGCTTTTGGATGGGATTAAAGTGTTTCACCAACAAAATACAAACAGTGCTTTTAAACTACATTTTGTAAAGTTCCAGGATTTCACAAGATTTTTACCTTTTGCATTCATTTAAGAAGTCTTCATTGAGGAGCCTTGGAAGGGGACATGAGTCACTTCATTTTATGCCATAATCCCTTCACCCTCTGCTCAACCCGAGTTTAAAATTAACAATTGGATCTTTTGTTAGGCAACTTGTCTCTGTTACATTCACACACACACATGGAAATGCAGCTCTGTTTCTTCAATGAGAGGTGATTCTAAGTTTTAGATCTCCTTGGACAGAGAACCCCAAGACCACATGTTTCTATTTAACTGAACAAAACCAAACAAAAAGCCAGAAAACAAAGCCCTTATTGTGTAGTCCATTCTTTAAGAAACCCTCTTCTGGACATTCAGTCCAGAATTCAGTGCCCAATTTAATTGATAACTTATAATTAAATCAGTTATCAAATGATTTAACTGATAACACTGAATTGGGATGGAATTAACAGTAGTGCCTATTGCATACATGGTGAACCCTACAGATTAACACTGGATATCCCTGAGCTATAAAGAAACAGTGACTTAGAAGTCCGAAGGACCAGCAAGCCGGGTCCAGGCCAAGGGCTCACGGAGAGGCCGGTCAGGGCTGCACTCCCCCGCCTGGAGGCAGCGCCTCGGCTGCCCTCTCTGCCCTGGGAGCTCGGGTCGGAGTGGCTGCAACCAGAGAAGGCCAGGGAAGGTCCAGGCCCACAAGAGGCACCCCGGGAAGATTGCTTCCGCCTGCCGTAGGGTCCTGCACCAACCTCTGTGCATCCTGGTCACGGCCTCAGCCCACCTGGGACAGGGTCTCTAACAGCAGGTGACTTGGCGGGCAGCAGCCTGTGGAGACCCCATCCTGCTCTGACTCCTCCATCACACCCCCAAAATGTTTGTCAGGAGGGAAACGAACAAAAAGCCCGAATGCTCATCTGGTTTTCAAGTGTTTTGAAGGCTGCAATAGTTAGTCCGTGGCCAATTTGGGGTTTTGAACTAAAGATGGCCTCTGGAAAAGAGACCCCAAACCCCAAAAGAAGCAAGGGGATTCTCTTGTTCCTGTCGGCAGTAGGGAGGAGTGCTTCAAAGGTCAGCAGAGCTGGACAGCAGCCTGAAATTGGGCAGGCGCAGCCTCCGGCGCAGAGCACAGGAGGCCCACAGGGCGAGGGCGGCAGATTGCATCTTCCAAAAACGGCTCTGACAGTAGCTCCCATCCACTTGCCCTTTTGCCATGTCACCCCTTGGAAGTCGCCAAGCACCCAGGTGCACCCCCAAGACCCAGGTGAGCCCCAGAGACCTCGCTGTGCGAGGCACAGAGACAGGCCAGGAGCCGGGAGGTGCCTGACCCCGAGGGAAGGACCAGTTGAAGGGGCGCCTCCAGCCTAGATGCCCTGGCGAAGCTCAGCCCGATTCCCCACCCACGAAAGGGCGGGTGTTCTCTAAGCCACCGAAGCTGGGAGAGACTCACAGCACCAGGCAATCAGAACAGTGGGGAGCCTGGTGCCCCCAACACACCCTTCATTACAAGTTAAAGACTTACTCCTTTGGGGTGGTTGCTGTCTCAAACATCCTCCCTTCAGATTTATGGGACCACATTCATTTAGGTCAGTTAGAAGGGAGAAAACTGAATTGCATCCTATTAGTTTGACATTAAAAATTATCAAACCCTTGAGGACAACATTGTTTTCTATAAATTATCAAGTTATCTGCAAAAAGGCCTCATGTTCATACTGAAATGTTTTGTCTTTACCTTAATTGATATTTTATCTATGATGTGAAAGTTTGTTTCTTAATATAAAAATATATACTGAATATCCTATTTGAAGAATAATTAAAAATATGAAAGAATCATCAATATTCTTTAATGTACTTAATGAAATAAAAAGGTAAGGAGATTTATACCATAACTTGTTATAAGATATATATATATACACACACACACAGAAATATATATTCATACATGTGCATACATATATATATAAATATGCACACAAACACACAGAACTCAATGAATGCTTAATGAAATAAATAAAATTTTAATTGAAGTTATTTACCAAAAGAATAAACTTCTGAAAATCCTTATAGAGTAAGGCTGACAGGAACCTTGCAAAACAGCCAGTACCTTCTCTTGCGAATAGCCAGAATCAGGCCTGAGCCATCTCAGATAAAACGGTGTAGCACTGAGCCTTGTGAATGAGACGCATGAAATATGTGTGTTGAAATGGATTGAAATTAGGAAGTTGAACCTCTCACTTTAGAAAGCCCTACCTTAAATTTTACTTACAACCTTTGTGGAGGTAAAAGATGCTGACTCCTATCTTTTCCTCTGTTTAAGCTTCTTTTTCAGGTTGAGTAGACATCGACATTGATAAGTAAAACCAAGAGAGATAAAAGCCAGCTCAAATTCCTATCTATACGCAATGCAAACATTCCCAGATATATAAAAATAATACTTTGATGCGAAGGTCCAAATAGCTCAAATTTGTGAGGGGACTAGAAGGAAATGCAAAGACCTGCCTGTCCCCAAATATCTCCCACCAGCCAGCTCAAATGTCATTGTGTCTAATGTCATTAGAATCAGCCAACATTAGACAACAAGGAAGAAAAAAGTCATTTTCTCTGGAAGAGCACCCTAAAATGGACACAGCACTTCCCGGCAGCCTTTTAGCCCTCCTCCTCACACTCTAGGGTGGACTGATTCAAAGAT
This sequence comes from Bradypus variegatus, assembly GCA_004027775.1. Classification (NCBI taxonomy): domain Eukaryota; kingdom Metazoa; phylum Chordata; class Mammalia; order Pilosa; family Bradypodidae; genus Bradypus; species Bradypus variegatus. The sequence continues at coordinate 4,205 of PVKY010004824.1, forward strand.
TACCTGTTAGACTGCTTGCTGCCTAAGGGATAAACCCTGCTTCACTCGGATAAAATCTAGGGGCCAAGCCTGATGGTGGAGGGTGGAGACAGGTTAGCCGGAGGGGATGTGGTGCAGCGAGACAGACGGACGGTCAGAGCAGACAGCAGAGCCAAGGGGCACTGGGGTTGATGCCAGACGCCTCCGAAGAAAGGAGGTGCCATGGCGGAGTTCCAGTTCCTGCGAGGGCCAGCCCCGGCCCCCGCCTGTCTAAGCCGGCAGGCTGGGAGAAGGACTAATTGAACCTGTGCGAAGCAGTTTGCAAAATGCCCATTGATGCAGTGATTGTGCAGACATCTGGTTCCCGTGAGCCGCTGCGGGCCGTCGGGGCTGCACCTCCAGGCGTGGCAGGGGCGGCAGGGGCAGCGCCCGGCCATCTGCTCGCCGCCCGCACGAGCGCTCACCAGCTGCGTGGCGTCCGCTGGCAGGACAGACGCAGCAAAGGCTGGGAGGGCGAGGAGGGGCTTTGTCACTCCATCCCCGGGCTCTGAGTGCGCCCCACAAACAGCGGAACAGGGAGAGGCAGCTTCTGATTCTCGTGGTAGAACAAAGACTGGAGACGTTGGGGGACAAGCTGTCTTCCGAGGTGGGCAGGTCTCCCAGTCACCCCAGAGCGCGCGACCCGACGTGAGGCGAACGTGCCCGTGGCTGGTCACGGCCCAGGTCAGCCCTGGAGGCCCCCGCCGAGGCGGGTCCTGCACAGCCGTTTATCAGAAGGGATTCGATCTCCAATCTCCGAGGAAGGGGTCGGTCTCCACTCACCCTCCAGGTCTAGGCACAGGGGGAAAGATTTTGACAAAAGACAGAATTCCCTCCTGCTGTGCGCACGAGCTCACAAGCTGCAGTCGTGGGACTCCACTGAGCAGGAAGCGAATTACAGAGTGCGGGGAATGCGGTGTGCGGGGCCTCGGGCGAAGGCAGTTTGGTGCCAGGACGAGGGCAACGCGCTGACTGGCTTGAACCACGGCAGTGCCCTGGCTGACAGCTCTGGGGCTGGGGGTGCACCTCGAGCCTTCTCCAAGACAGGGCGCTCTGCGCGGGCCTGCTGGCCTTTGGTCTCAGCCGCCGTCTCTCGGCCCTTTGCCTCCTTCTCTGCCGGCGGCTTCCTCTCCGTGTCGGCTCCTCCGCGCGTGAGGACTCCAGTCACGCTGGCTGAAGGCCGCCGTGATGCTTCTGGCCTTCTGCTGAAAGGCTCTGCGATGGCCCCTTTCCAAGTGTCTGGTCAGGGGCTGATTGCTGGTCACTCAGGGGAGGAAAGCTCGGACGTTCGGGGGAAGGAAGGGCAATGTTTCTTCACTTTCAATCTCAATTCTGGCACCCAGTTTTGCTTAGCTTAAAATAATTCTCATCCTGTGTTTTATTCAATTATGATGGATAGTTTTTTTTTAGGCTGAACCATGTGAAAATGCTATTTTTGTAGGTTAATATTAACCATTATATATGGTTTAATCTAATCTGTGTATGTTTCCAGATTAAAATCTAACAAGAAAAACAATTATTAAGTACCTGGGATTGCTGCCGTAAAATCAGGTGGTATTAAACCAGAGAACAAGGGAATAAAGAGCACAATTACCCTGTAATAATAGAAAGTGTATGTGATTTTGCTAAAAAGCCCAACAGCTGGCTGTGGTACAGAATGCCGTCTGGCTTTGCGGCAATTCCAACCCTGGAAGTCCAGCTCAGAAGTTAATAAAGAGACATTTAGTAAAGATTGCACAGAGAAGGAAATGGTGTCATCCCACTCATCTAATCAAAAAATGCATATACAGTAATTTGAAGGAAGCCTGAAGCCTTCCATTTTTGGCACCAGAGAAGCCACTGAATTCAAACCTGAAACCAACTTAATATTAGAAGCAGCAACTCAAGTCTCCTCATGACCCGAGGGCACCACATGGCCTTCCCTGGACCACATCCCGGCAAGCTAAGAACGTCCCACCTTGGTGAGAGCATCCATCCCAAGTGTTAGACCCTCAAGGTCATTTATAGCAGTTATTTGTAACTGTGTGTTTGCGCAGTTTATTCAAACCAAAAGACAATGGCCACAACAAGGGAAGCTGCTGGCTGATTGGGAGAATTGCTGGACACAGCCCCAGCTAGAGAAATTAGTCCTGTATTTACCACGTGTTTGTATTCCAAAAAGTTGAAAATAATCACACAAGTGTAAGGAGAAACCGAAGTTTATCTGTTTCATCCCGGAATGGAAGGCTGTGACTGTCTTCACCGCCTCCCTCCGGTCGGGATGATTACAGTGAAACCACTCGGGACGTCTAGCCCCGCTCGGGACTGCAGTCTCAGAAACTCATCAGCACCCTCCTAACCGAGCCCTTCTCAAAGCCCTGTGAGGTTTCCTCACTCTTTTTGTTTTCCCGTAGCACATACCATGATGTTTTTCTCCCGTTTCTCCGCAGGGCTCCCATTCACCACCATCGTTCACATCACAATCCTCAGTATTTGGAAGGAGCTGCCTCTGTCTTCTCCACTTGGAGACAAGTCCTCCTACCAGACTCCCACGCTCGCCCATTCGTTAAGACTGGAAGTTCTCTGTCTCTTCTAACTACGGAATGAATTGTCGTGAGGACTAGCTCATGATAGGACACTGTTTCATGTTTGTGCAACTAGAAGGTCTGTTTTGGAAGACCATCTTTAAAACTAAAAATGACAAGAGACCATGGAACCCAGCAGCCAAACTTGACCTTGGAAACAATGTGGATATTCCTCTTTTCCTTCTCGATAAACCATGGTTTAAAATCGTTAGGGATGGAAGATGGACCAGTCCATTCAATCACATGTGCCTCTGCTGAACTGCTACGTGCCTGTGTGGACTGAAGCCCAGAGAGAAGGCCTGCGTTTGGGAGTCTACTTCTCCCGCAAAGAAAGAGCTGTGTGCGCAGAGCTAGAATGTAAAGCAGCCTGCCATTCCACACCATTTACCAGGCACCTCCTGTGAGGCTGTTTCTGGGGATAAAAACACGACATGAAGTTTCCAGAGGTGCAGGCGCGGGACCACAGCCACAAAACAGTGAAAATGCTAGGGTGGAAGGGTGTGAGTGCCGGGGGAGTGCCGGGAGGGTCTCCCAACCAGTCGGGGGGAGGGCAGGGGTGGGTGCTGGAGGAAGCAGAAAGGGAGCTGCAGGCAGTGGAGGGCTGCTCTGGGGTGCTACAGAGGACTTGCCCTGGGGTGCGGGGAGGGTGCCCCGGGGCGCTGGGGCTGCTGTACTCTGCTTTGCCCCAATAGCGGGAATTTATGGTCTCACACTTTGGAGGCTGCACATCCAGCCTTGAGCACCCACAGAGCAGACTGTCTCCCGAGTCTGTGGGGTGCTAGTGCTGGCTTGCTGGTGATTCTTGGGGTTCCATGCTCTGCCTTTGTCACTTGGTGCTCTCTCTGCCTCTCTAGCTTCTTGTCTTGTCCCACTTCCTTTGCTTTTAAGGACTCCAGCCGTGCTGAGTGGAGCCTCCTCCTTCAGTCTGGGCACAGCTTGACTACTAACATCTTCAAAGTCCTGTTCACAGACAGGTCCACACCACAGGACCGGGGCTGGGACTGGAACTTGTATTTGTGGGTGACACTGTTCAATCCCCAACAAGGAGGAAGAGCTCTTCTAGCTGGAAGTAACTGTCACGTCTTCTGGGGTAAAGGGGGGTAAGGACAGGACTTTAAAGGAAGGGAGGGTGGGGCCAGGTGAGTGTGGTAGACAGAGAGGGGCTGGGGAGCAGAATCTAAGAAAGAGCAGGACCCAGCGAGGTTGTTGTCTCTGTCTAAGGGCTCCCGTCGCTTCCCCGCTAGGGCAAGGGTAACCCCGCTCTCTGCTCCCCACAGTGAAGCTCTCTGAGGAAATGCGCTGTCCCTTCCATGACCTCAGCTCCTGTAAACTGGGGGTCCCAAAGCTGAATCTCCAACCCCAACTCATCTCCCAAGCTTCCAGTCTCCATCACTGTGCCTTCCATTACGGGCATTCGGACACTGTACGGAACCTTCAAACCCCAACACAAATTCAGTATCTTTCCTGTCAAATTTCCCCAGAGTTCTCCACCTCGACAAATGCTCCTGTTCACCCCAACATGGAGCTCAAAGCCATCTGTCCCACTTTCTTTCCCACACTTTCCCATCCAGCCCAAACTCCAGCTCCCTGAGCTGCCCCAGGGTCCCTCCTCTCCTCCTCTGAGGCCTCTCGGTCACCAGGAAGTGGCCTCTGCCCAGTCGCCTTCTCCTCTCACCCCATCACCATACCAGGGCTGCAATCGGTCTCCTGGAGTCACATCATCTTCTCACTCCCGCTTAAGAGCTTTCAGCGCTATATGATCATACTGTGAACAGTTGATTGTATACAATGGATGATTGTATGGTATGTGAATATATTTCAATAAAACTGAATTAAAAAAAAAAGAACTTTCAGCAGCATTCCTAATTGCCTTCATCCATCATTCAATAAACAGCTGTTTAACCTTGGGGGCCAGTCACCTTCTTAGGCATGGACATTATGATCCAGCCCCTGACATCTTGGAGTTTGCAATCCTGTGCAAGTGGAAAGTGGTAGGTTTCCTCAGTTGAACTGAAATGACCGTGAGGTGCTGGCATCCCACCCACAAAGCTGCCGAGCGTCTCCTGAGTGTGCCACATGCACCAAACACAGAGCTACTCACTGCAGGTGCTCTTCCTCACTGCGCCTTGCCGGCAATCCCGTAGGATGGTGTTACAGCACTTCCCACATGAGGACGCATGCTCGAGAAATTACACCATTATCCAAAGTCACATGGCTGCAGTAGTGCTGAAATTCCAGTAGATCTGTCTGGATCTGAAGCTTATGCATTCCCCATCATACCTTACATTAGAAAGCTAAACTAGAATGCTAAGCCAAACCACAACATGTCTCAATTAAATAATCTAAATCAGTGATAAAATAAATTAACAATGACCAGCTTTAATATGGTATTTAAATAAATTTGGAGAAGAAAACACATACAAATAACCTTTCCAATTTCTGAAAGCCTATGAAAAATTCTGTAATGAATGTCTTAAAACAGGAGCACCCTAAAAATTTGGGCAGAAAGTTTTAATGAATTGGCTTTCTATGCTCTCAGTTATTATTTATTTAATATATTCCTCTTTGGTAAAAAGAAAAACATCTCAACCCATCATAAGCAGTTGTCTATAATCTATGTTCACCATTCACTGACCTGCCTCTACCCCCAAATACAGTTTTCCTGTAGCTATTAACAGATTGCCTATTGCAACCAGCTTGTAGCATGGGGCTACTCAGGCACAGCGAGTCAAGGGAATGCAATTTATGTGGGTTAGTTTGGTTCCAACGTGCACTTGTGTTACAGATGATACAGATGGCAAAGCTGTAGGTACAGGTGCAGGTACAGTGGATAATGGTGATGAAGATGATAGGAATAGAGACAGAGATATACCGATGTATGACAAGGTGGTTGTGGAATAGATATAGACATATAGATAAACAGATACAGACACAGGCATAGCACAGACACAGTAGAGCTACAGATGATGAACTTAGCTATAGAGATATAGCACAGTTACAGGTATAGATACAGAGACAGCACTTTGAACAGAGCCTGTGACTCTTGGACAAGCCTGTCAAGAAGAGTTACTGTTTCTGATTGTGTAGGACTGTGACAGCAAATGCACAGCTATTTGCATTTTCTACCCAGTATTCCCACAGACATTTACGTATGCACCATTAAGGCCAAACAAGTCACTCTGATGCATCTCACACCCAAAAGAGAAGTAAGAGTGGAATGGGGGATCTCTTTAGGTACGCTTTGCCATTTCTATCCAGAAAGCCAGCCCCGTAATCCTGGGGTTGCTTTCCAGAGAGCAGCAACAGGCTGCAAAACCAGGCAGGTGAATGCAGCAGGTAACTTCCCACCTGTCTCATCTTGAAAAAGGAGTAAATTTAAACAAACCACTAGAGAGATCTACAGGAGTCTCTTTTTAATACAGACGTTTTCAATTTGAGATACGCGAGACCAACCGAGAAGCCAAGTCCCAGGAGGAAACAGGAGGGAACGAAAGGTCATAAACGCCTGTATTTGAAGACTGTAGATGACCACTTCTGAATGTGTTTCAACCCCTTGTCTGAGTTTCCCGGCTGCGGAGACGAGCACCGCGCGGCGGGTTGGCGGCGGGACGGCCTGAGGCCCCCGGGGCCAGCTGCTGTCACGGGCCGGGAGCGCTCCTCTCCTGCCCAGTTCCCACTGGCCCCTGGTCTCTGGCCGCTCACCTTGGCTTCACCTATGAGCCTCCAGTAACAGGGCTGAGACCCATCCTGAGTCCTGGCCACACCCCCAATAAAACAACATCCTCAACGGTCCCACGCACAGGAATGGGATTAAGTGAAGAACAAGTCCCGATAGGGTGCATAATCCAACCGACAGCACTCCTGGAGGATGTTAAGCCGTGTGCAACATTCATTATTAATAATGGGCATCTTTTCGCATGCGTACTCTGTGATAAATGCTTTGCATACACTTTTTGGCAACCTGAACAGCCCAGTTTGCAGAAGCGGAAGGTGCAGGGCCCTGGCCCAGGGTCCCAAGCAGGGAGGGGCCAAACCCAGATCCCACCGGGTCGGGGCTCCAGAGCCAAGCCTGCCCTGGTGGTCACCAGGCAATAATCATCGTTTCCCCTGGCTGCGCATATGCAATGCAGGGCGCCTGGAATTGGGAATGGGAGATAATCTAGCAGCCTGTCTAGAATGCAGATATTTAGGGTTATATATGCAAATACCCACTGTCCTCCACTCCCTTCCTCACCCCTGCCACATCCCTTCCAAATCTGCACACACACAGACACACACACATTTAGCAGCTTCTGAAAAACATGTAGAAAGTATATGCCACTTTCATTTCCCAGCTTACAGACTCACAGTAAATAAACATAATTTGTGTAAGTGAGGCAAAGGTAGTTTTCGTTGGCTTCAAAGGAACTTTTCAAATACCATAGTCTCTCACAATATAAGATGATATAAAATACAACAGAAACATGATAACACCTAATTCTGCCCCCACCCTCTTCCCTGCAAGGATAATTAGCAAATTGAGATAATTATTGTTTTGAGACTCCCTTTCTATCAATTACTATATGCTTGTTTGAGTGTGAGTATGTATACACATAGATTAGATGATAGATTCATAGCCATAGCAATAAAACTTTCAATGCATTAATTTGACTTATAATCTATAAAATGCCAAAGTTCTATAAACCACTCAGGCAAAGAGAAATTCAAATGACAAACCAGCTTATTTTAAGCTGCACCTACCTTTTCCAGGCATATTCCAGCAAAAAGTTAATTTGACAGTGGTATGAAAAACAGAAGAGAAATTGGCAAACAGCGTGAGTAATGGATAACAAGTTGGGAATTAAATACCAAACAGATAAGCACCATCAAAGAGAGGCAGAATATATCAAAATTTGTTATGCCTCTAGGGATAGACTAAATTTGCTGTGCCATATAAAACAATGCTATTAACACGTCATTGCGAGATTTCCTTTTTAAGGAGATGACTTTGGTAAATGGGGATGTTTTTTCAGCACAACTGTTCAAGCACAAAAGAAGCTTGGGAGCACAGAATGCAATTTAGTAACTAGCCCTAACAAGCAATCCGCCTGCCATAATGATTCCTAAGTTTGAGAAATAGGCTAAAGTACTCTAACTTACAGTATTGCGTGGAGTTTGGAAACTGGATAACCTGTTGTTTCCTAGCTTGCTGTGGAGAAAACAATTAATATATTTCTCTTAATTAAATATATATTGGACTAGAACCAACAGTTCACATCATGAAAAATATACTCAACTCGATGCAATAGACGTTGCCTCTGAGGTCTAGAGATGGTTAAGTTTTTTGTTCCCTTTTTTCCTTGTTTAAAGGTTTTAATGCTGAAGAGATCAACCAAAGTTTGGCTGCTTCACAAAACAAATGAAAAACCATTTTCTTGGGGGAAAATGCTTAGACATTTACAGGGTTGAATTCTTTTATGAGATTGGTGCTACTGAACAGACTTAGAAATTGCAAAAATTAAAAAAATGCATAAAGCCTACAAAACCAGGAAATGGGCAAGAAAACTGGAACTCTGGTTTTCCAGAAGAGGTAAAACAAATAACAAGATATATAAATAAATTTGGATCCATTTCAAATATATTTCTAGAAATAGTGGGGTAAAAAAGTGATTTAGTCATTCCTGACCTAATTCTCAATGTATCAAAATGTAGCTAATACCTACCTCTAAAAATTGCTCTCTGGGTTAACTGAAATAACATGTGTCCATCACCAGGACCATTGCCTGATGCACAGCTGGGGCCAATAGCAGCATTTCTAAAACTCCCAATAAGGGACTAACAGGGATTGATCTGAAAGAACTACTAGTCAGGCTCCAGGAAAGCCAGGGATTTCCTAGAATAGTGAATGGTAAATCATGTGGCTTACTGAAACCAAGTTTGTTCTCTTAGAGTTATGCTGTGTCAATTCTTTAGGCATCAAGAAACTATTACTGGAGAAACTATTTGGGTAGTTAGACTATTTGAGATCTAATACACAAAGTTCATCCCCCTTTGTTTTAGACAAAAATTTAAAGATAATCACAATAGAATAAATCAGTGATTACATATACATATTATGCATATATATGTATACACATATAGGCATTTATACCTGTGTATTTATTTATGTAACTATATGGGCAATAGAAGATAGATGAAGGTAGAGATAAATGAGATAGTTGATCGGTAGGTAGGTAGACAGATGGATGGATTTGATGGATGGGTAGATAAATGACAGATTATAGCTACCTAGCTATCTAGCTATATGATAGATGTTAGATTAGACAGATAGATAATAGATAGATAGATAGACATTCAGATATGAATAGACAGGGCCTGTTTCTCACCAGATAGAAACCAGGTGAAGAGACTCATGTAGACTTTCCCATCTGTCCTCAAAGTCAAGGCAAGATAGGATTCTGGAGGTGACTGATTTTGTTTCCATGGGCTTATGCTCCTAAAACCTTCCAAACAGAAAAAAGCTGCAGAGAAGGCCTCTCATCAGAGCTTTCAGAATTCATAAAATATTTCATAACCTTTGTCTTCATAAACTTATGCATATTTTCCAGGTCACATGGGGAAGACGTTTCCCTGAAAATACGTCTGGGCTTGTTGTTCCTCTTGTGCTCATCACTAACAAGTGCACGTCAGCTTCATAAACTTCCAAGTCTCGAGTACATATTCTCTTCATAAAACGCGTTGGTGTTTTGGAGGCAGCAGAGCTTCGGACCCCCATCCGTGGACTCCATTTTAAACTGAGCATCTGCAACAAAATTGGCTCCCTGCCTCCTTTGCTTCCCCCACCCCAAATCTCCAGCAAATGTAAATCTTTTTCTTGTTTTTCCCACTGCAAATTCCCTCTTTTCTTATTTTATTTTCATGCAGGATATTAAAAAGATGTCAGCAGAGTGTACACATGTGAAAGAATTTTGGAAGCATGTTTTTGAATTTGCCTAGGGGAGACATCCTGTCTGTCCGCGGAGCCGCGGACCTGAGAGCCCCTTCCCCGAGGCGTGTGTCCTGGCTCCGGGACCCCCGCGTTGCCCCTGATCGCCGGCAGCTTCCCGGGTGACCCAGCATGGAGCCCCCTGACAGCCGGACCCAGGGTGCCCGGAGCCGAGGCTGCGACCCCCCGACGCCCCATCACCCCGCTCAGGGTCACCGTGCTCCCCTTGCCCCCACGCGCCGGCATGTCCACTGCCCCCCACCTGGCTCTGCAGGAGAGGGGCTCCCTGCTGCCTTCTCCCCACTGCCGGAGCTAGAAGCTTTAACTGCAGACCAGGTGCGATATCCACCGTGTCTGTGCAAACGCGGCTTAACGCAGGTTCCTCCCAACAGGGCGGTGCACAAGGGCGCCTGGAACGCGCGGTCCCCGGGCCCTTTCCCAGCCCCGGCGCAGACAACACCCCAAACCACTCCCTGTCCCCTGGCCCGATGGCTCAGCCACTGGGTCCACTGGGAGCCGGCGTCGGGGACGGCAGAGAGGCCCTAACCCCAGGGCCTTCCGACGCGGGAGGGAATTCCACGGAAGGTGGACACAGTGTCACCGATTCAGGACAAAACTTATTTATCATATTCTACGATTTTGACCAATCATATTCCTGAGCACAAATAACAAATGCAACTTAAAGGAATGGAAGTTTCAAATAATATAAGGGGAAAAGCCTAAAGAAATGAATGACTTCCTGAAACATGTATTTAATGTATTTACCTTAATTGGAAAAAGTGGAAACAATTCCAACTTCATCTAGTAGACTCGAATTGTGCTTCCCTATGTAGCACCTCTAAATGAAAACTGCAACCCAGGGCCACGCTATCTCCCTCCAAGTAATAGAGTCCCACATTCAACAGTCAAATAAGATCATGATTCCACTCTCCACGGCTCATCAGAATAAGTAATTGTTCTGTTCCACAGCATCGTTTGTCAAAAATGACAATCTCTTTTATTAAAATGGAAAATTCACTTCTTCATCTCCCCATTCCCTTCCACTTGACTTTTTTTCCCCCTTTGAAAAGCAGAGATAAATCCCAGTGGCACAATTAAAGCACTAGCTAAATATTACTTTGTTGGGCTTAACGATAGATTACAATGTGTGCATAATGACCCAGTTCTAGTAATATCATCTGATTTAGTAAGGAAATCAGAGCCTGCCATATGCTCACCAATAAGGCCCCAGAAATTCTTCTTGTTCTTGATGCATCAGCCAACTGCTGGGGAGGATGCTATTTGGCCGTGAAAACTTCTTGTTTTGAACACCAAGCACATCCAAGTGCTAATCATGAGATGCATCTCATCAGACAACTTCCACGGAGAGCAGGGGGTGAGTTAACTGCCTGTCACCTGCCTGTTTAAAGCACGTTCTCTGTTAGGAACTGATTCATGCAGTCCTCTGAGTATTTGTTTACTAAACTGGAGGCTAATCTTAAAGGATGCCCTGGGGGAAAGCAGAAATAACACATCAAAGTTGAATTAGAGGACTTATCACCCCAAAAACTGATTATAGTTTCTCTTTCATATTAATATAATGCCTTATGGATGTGAAAATAACCTTTATTAGTTTGTAAATTGAAATTAAGATTTTGACTATAAAAAGTTAGCTTCAGAGTAGATATGAATGAAAATTCTATTACCAAGATAGAAAATCAGTCTTAGCTATGTTAAACAATTTAATAAGACAAAATACTTATCCATGAAGCATAAGAACAGTTATTGATTTAATCAAATTTACAGTAAAATTATGCCATAATTGTGCAACTTATTTCACACATTTAACTGGAATTTAAACACACTTAGCTCCTACTAAAATGGAGAAATATTTATACGGTGTGATATTTTTTGTCTAAGAAAAGGGCCATACATTAAGAGATGCTTATTTTAACAAAATTAACACTGGAAGAATGATCCACAAAATAAAAATAAAAATAGTTATTTAGAAGGAGTGTAAGGGAATACAGGGAATATAGCACTTTGTTAACTTTACTTTGAAACCATACAAATATTTTATATGATTATAGAACAAAATTCTATTTGAAATGTAAATCCCAAACTATTAAAAATAAAACAAAACAAATGAAACTAAAGCAGATTCAGTTAATAGCACAACTACACAGAAGAAAATTATTCCAAGTAAGTTTCAAACATTGTAACACAACTGAACATCTCTAATGGGGTCCAAAATGATCGACAGTTCCAGTACCTTTTCCGTGGTCAGTTGATGTTGTTAGTGTTGCTTTGTCATTCCAAGACTGCTGTGTTTGTAGTCAGCGATCAAGCAAGTGAGTCTGTGTGATTCTAATTCCCTCACCCTTGGGATTCACATCAGCCAAGGGTCTGTGCTGGGAAAGAAAGGCACAAGGTACATTGGTAGAGGAGATTAAACAAAACCCCACAGCGAACATGGTCGTTGCACACAGTAGGTGGCCACTCATTGCACGCATATTTAACAAACGACTACTTCATGCCCACACTGTTCAAAGCACCAGGGGATGTAACAACATATGAAATGCACAGAATCCCTCTCCTTGTCGCTACATGACCACAGTGACCATCGGTGGATGGTGAAGGCACTCACTGCCCCAGGTGCACATCTAGACTACAGACTTCTCTGCTCAGGTGCCACCTGCTGAACTTCCCCAATTCCAGCTGCCTGCCAGGACCAATGCCCGTTCCCACATCCACCTGCTTGCATGCCTTTGTGCATGTGTGCCTCATGGCTTGATTGCACACTCAGGGACCAGCCTGTGATATGTGCTGCATGTGTCACACGTGGCTGTTGGTGCAGCTCATCCCAGTGCTGCCAACCTCGGACTCCAGGCTCCTTGGTGAGTGAGTCTTGCTTGTTTGCACTCAACCTCCTTTCCTGGGTCACCCTGGACACCTCTCTTTGGTCTGCACTCCCTATTCCATCAAATAAAAGTGAGCCTATGCATTAGAGAGGTCATTGTATATTTTTATAAAGTAGTCCAAAAAGTCCTTGTGATGGGAAGGTGATGAGGATGCTGGAAATAACATTGGCTTTGAGTTGATTTATTTCTGTGTGTCTCTGTCACTAATTAATTGTGGGACATTGGAAAACATAATTTAATAAACTACTTTGGCTCTTTAATAGATTGGATTACATTAATGATGATAATTGAATTAATATGTCATTTTTTTCTTATAAGAGAATTGAATGTATTTTCAAATGTTTATATTTATAGAAATTGACCAAGTATCATATAATACAAAAAAATTCAATAAAATTCAAAAATAAGAAAGGTAAATTGTTTTCTAACTGTAATACAATAAAACAAATTTTTTAAATTTAATTTTTTAAAAAACTTGAAATTATAAAAGAATACACTTCTAAACAATTCTTTAGTAAATAAGAATATCAAAATTGAAATTATAGATAATATTAAAATTATAAAAGAATTATGAAATTCATCCAAATCTGATCTCAGAGGCAAATTCATGTGCTTAAAAGTTTTGGCTCTGTATCAGAATTGTAAATATTGAAAAAAAAAAAAAGGAAACAATCAATTATCTCATTTCTTTCCAAGCATTTTATATGTTTAAAACAATGTTAACCAAAAGCTCATTAGGATTCATTTTGAAAATTGACTGAATAATTCTTGAGGTTTTGTCCAAGGATAAATGGGAAAACAAATGAAATGCAAACTAGTTTAAAAATATTTCATATGACGCTCATATTAAGTGGTCCAAAATATGCGCTTCTACAGTACCACAATTTTTCCAAGGCAATATATTTTCCTTTGACACCTGACAAGCTATTTTTAATTTCAGAAAATCTTTATAAAATTAAAACAGCAGGGGATATACAAGGTTCATGTGAAGAGTAAACTATAGAGAAATTCTGATCAGGGAGAATACTTCCTTGATGTCCGTAGAAAACATTCAAAGAATGAAAATTAAAGAAATAGATGCAGGTTTGGGTGGCAGCATTGTCAGTGAAACTGGTAACACCCTATAATCACAAACCACAAACATATCTTCCAAAGGCTGAGTCATCAGAGATGAGGACAAGTTTGGGATGAGGGAAAATAGGGAGTCAGGAAATCACAGTAGTTAGGGAGAGAAAGCTGTTTTCCTAAAAGCAAGTCATTAAAAACCTCACCAGTGATATTTATTGGAGAAAACTGAAATACAGCAGTGCATCAGGAAGATCATGGGAAATCTTACCTCATTCCTCTAAACAAATTGCAAATACAGACTAACTTTTAAAAATGAAGGTGAGACCTTGACAGGTAAACTCACTGCGCTCCCCCCTATGTGGGACCAGACGCCCAGGGGTGTAAACATCCCTGGCAATACAGGATATGATTCCCAGGGATGAATCTGGACCTGGCATCATGGGACTGAGAGTATCTTCTTGAACAAAAGTGGGATGCAAAATGAGACGAAATAGAGTTGGTGGCTGAGAGATCTCAAATGCAGTTGAGAGGTCACTCTGGTGGACATTCTTATGCACTATATAGAAAACACCTCTTAGGTTTTAATGTATTGCAATGGCTAGAAGTAAATACCTGAAACTACCAAACTCCAACCCAGCAGGCTGGACTCCTGAAGATGATTATATAATAATGTAGATTGCAAGAGGTGATAGTGTGATTGTGAAAACCTTGTAGATCACACCCCTTTATCTAGTGTATGGATGGATGAGTAGAAAGACGGGGATAAAAACTAAATGACAAATGGGATGGGATGGGGGGATGGTTTGGGT
>PVKY010004825.1:0-18533 GCA_004027775.1 Bradypus variegatus
CACTAGTTAGAAAAACCTGGCGTGAGACCTGGGTATCAAGAATAGTTAGATGCACCAAGGAACAAGAACCAGTTGTAAACACTAATGCATTACCATGTGTAAGCAGGCAGGTCAGGGTGGAGGAGGAATATGACTGACTAGAGGGGATGCTGAGCCAGAGAGAAAGTAGACAAACTACTAAATTAGAAAAATCTGAAAAATGAACAAAAGAAGGAGACAGCTGCCAAGCCAATGCAGAAACCTGAAACTCCTGGCCCTATAGGCCAGAGAGGAGAAAATCTTTGCCTGTGAAGGACTAAAAGTCAGGTCCCAAGATGGCAGAGTGGTGCTTCCCAAAAATGAAATCCTGGGAGCCCACCCAAGTCAGTTCAGGTGGGACAGAAAAAGGGTACAGCATTCTATACGTTAACCTAAAACATCTCTGTAAATGTTTAGCTCTGAACCTAAGCAATTCATAACTCTAGTGTCTGTGAATTCTTTTTTATACAGTAAACCTTTGATATCAACAAAGCCTTTGGGAATCTCCTAATGTATGAACCCATAAATGATTAGGTTACAAGCTTTACTCTAAATCACTTTTCCATTAAATCATTTCTCTGTCAAGTGTCATGTTTTTCTTATAACACGCCTTTTACCTAACATTTTATCTCTCATTTGATGGCAAACTTTCACCCTCAAAAAAGTATCTTTTTAAATAACTTCATGAGAATTAAGCAGAGAAATCACATGAGGTGATTCCACTAGGCTTGCTTACTGGCTACAATACTTGCTTCTAAACATTTGTCCAACTCATGCAAGGTTCAAATTATCCTCAGCCAAATTCATGAAACTGTGGGTCACTTGAAAATTAACTGAAACCTAATATGTTGTATCAGAAGTTACCAACGGTTTAGTGTAATTTTCCTCTTAGTTTTACTAGTAAATGTTCTTTTTTCAATTTTTCTGAACAAAGGAGAAGCTATGCCAAATATTGTTCAGCAAGCAAAATGATGAGAAGAAAAACAGAATATAAATATGTTTGGAGACCCCACTCTTCTTTTCCCTATTGAGGAGTTTTAATATATGTTCTTGGAGGTGAAAAAGATTATGGAGAGAGTTCTGAGATATCTAGGGCTAGAAGACAAAAATGCTTTACAGGTATAGAACTCCTCAAGTCAGATAGAAATCATTACACCCAATTATAAACCCCAGACATTTTGTTTACCCATTATTACTCAGTCATAGGAATTAGGGGAAATGGAGACAATGGGATTGTCAGAGGAGTAGATGGAGAGAAACCTTAAGCAAAGATGGAAAAATTCAGGCATTTTAAAGTGGATAAGCTCTTAAGAAGGAGTAGGGAAATCTCACCTTAACAAGGTCATTAATAAGTGAGTAACGAAACATCCAGTCCAAGTTGATGCTGTCATTTTCCAAAATATCCTGGTAAGTGACACAGAATAGAGAACATGACTGTCCTGGTCCCACTAGCTATCACCTGGCATAGAGTCAATGTAACTTTGGGCCTATCCCCCACCCCACCCCACAGTCTCCTCCACCAGTCCCTCACTTGTAAGCTCCCACGAGGACAATACTCAGTGACGATGCAAATGTTGGGGGGATCTATGCAGGCACCAATGAAGCGAGTAAGATGGTTGAACTGAACATCTCTCATCTAGCAGAAAAACACAATGGAAAGAAAAAGAGATAGAAAGGAGCTAAAAATTAGATACAGAAACCTGCCACTACATGAGAAGACCTTTCTCTTCATTGTACCTACAATTTAAAATCTTTTATAAATAAGCTTTCTAGATAATTTTCATATTCCAAATTCTTCCCCTTTCTTCTTCCCTGTGCCTATTTACCCCTTGTCCTCAACCCATGCTCCGGTACCTACATGTTTGAGTTCAAAGAGAACCTGTCGTGTCAGCTCAATGCGCTTCTTATTCACGTGTTTGATGGCGACAACATTTCCCTGGTGGTGGGAATGAAGGAGGAAAAGTAAAATTAATATCAGAAGGAGTTTCTGATTGCTAGGGAATACTGGAGAACTGTGGGCACATCCAGGAGCTCAGCTGGGCACAGAGAGGAGTGGGGATGAGGGACAGAGGTTCATGGGCAGAGGTAGCAGATGGGGATGAGGCAGGATGAAATGGTGGGGACCAGAATAAGCAGATGACTGTTCACCTTGAAGTGACCGGTGTTGGCAAAGATCTGGTATTTCCCATGGGCTGTCATGAGTGAGCCGTAACTGGATCCCCGCTGGGGCCAAGGGCAACATGGAGGTGGAAGGATGAAAGGAACATTAGATGATGGTGGCAATGCAGGGACTATCATTACAGGCCAGTGTGCTGGGGAAGGTCCAGGATAAGAAAGGACAGGAACTCAGAGGAAGACAGAGGGACAGCTGAGACAAGGGCTCACCAGTGACAATGTGAGGCGACTGCCTGCCCCTTTATGATAACGCTCCGAATTGCCAAATTGCAGTTCTTCCCAGCGAATGCGCCACAACATGCTAGCCAGCTCCTTCTCCAGCATGAGTTTTCTGTAAGGACTGCACATCTCAGTTGACTGGCAAGCCCAATCCTGCCACCCCACAGGCCAACACTGGAGTTACAGAAGCTTCCCTGCAACTCCTGAAGCAGCAGTGGTTATAACGAAGAGAGAGGACTGAACAATAAAGATGCATTTTCTGTATACCTGACACATGCCCTATGCTCATTTCCAAACACAGAGGTTGATGGTAAAAGTTCCTTCTTAAAATGGTAACAACCATGGAAAATTCACCTTTGAACTTAACCCCACTCAGAATCACCAGTTAGTGTAATCAGACTGGAAATGATTAGCCAAGGTGGAAACACCTTGGCTAAAAGACAACTAGGAGAAAGGCAGAAAAGATGATGTTGTTAGAGCTAAGAGACAACCACTAAATTAAGAGGCCTGCTACCCCTACCCCAGATTACAGGGACAACCTGGCCTCAGCCAGAAGCCTGTATGGCAATGGGGAGGGGAGGGAGTAAGTCAGTGGAAGGCTCAGAACTCACCGGAAAATGAGGAAGCTGGAAACACCAAACATGATGAAGGTGATTCCTGTGCCCAGAGCCACAATCGCCAGAGTGGAAGGTGGAGCTGAAGGGGAGAGACAGACCCTGAGAAAGACTGTGTGTGGAGTTTTAAGAATGGGGAGGGTGGTGATGCTTAGAGTACAGGGAATAAACAGATTTCTTAGGGGAAAATAGTAAGGAGGGAGGGATGTAAAAGTAGCAGAGGTAAAAATATAGTAAGAATGGGGGTGTTAGTGAGGGTGGAGGCAAGAGCATGCAAAGTAAAGGAAGGAAGGATTACTCCCAGTCCCTGCACACACCCACTTTTATCACAGGACGGGTCGTCCAGGTCAAAGGCACAGGGGGGATTGTCCAAGGGGGGAGCCCCCTTCACCCAGGGAATAGGCCGTCCTGTCCACCAGATCTGCTTCTCAGCTCCTGAGTAGTGGGCTGCAGGCTGTGAGGAAGGAGAGAACTAGGTCCACAGGCCACCTCACACCAACCTCCTCCCCAGACTTAGCTATTTTGCTGCTTTTCTCCCCAACCTACCACCCACCCAGGATGCAGCTCCAGCAGAGAAAATGAGTCCCTGCCTCTAGTGACTTTGTTTCTCTCCCCATTGAACCTTGGAAGCTGGCTTTTGCAAGGCCCACATTCTCTCTCCTGCCTCCTCCCCCATCACCTGAAAGTCCCCAGAATCCAGGTCTCCCATGGCCCACAGGACAAAATCAGTCTCCCGGTCATTGTTCTTGTCCATAACAACCAGTCCAGTTACACCTAAGATAGAAAAGAGTACCCCTTTCTTTGAGATCTACCTTATGCCTCTCTTCTCTCCCCTCAATCCCTCCAATTACCTCAGAGTCTGACCCCTACCCACCTCCCTTCTTTATATGTGTCTACCTCTGCCACAGTCTCTGACCCCAACTAACTCGTCCTCCTGATCCTGGTATCTGTATCTTCCTCTCCCCATTCCCCTCCTGAGCCTGATATCAGCCCTCCAGCCTCCACCTGCTTGACCCTCTTCATTACCGTGGTATCTTCGTCCCTGCATCTTCTCCACAATTCGGAGTCCATCTTCCCGGGTACCTCCTTCCTGTAATGTCTCATTCAGGACTTCAGCATATAGCAGGATCCCATCGTAGAAGCAACCAGCAATGAGGTTCATCTGGGGATGGCAACTTGAGCAGTGCTCTCCAAATATCCTGAGGCACCCTTTCCCCAGACCCCTTTCCCATCCCTGGGGTATCCTTCTACCTCTTCTCTCTTCTGGTTTGCTTTCTTCCCTCCTCTCACTCCTAAGGTGCCATCCCTACCTGACTGGTCCCTAGGGAAGAAGGAAACATTCTGGATGGAAAGGGACAGCCCCCAAAGTGGGGCTTGCTCCAGGGCCAAGGCTTGATGCTTAGTTAGGGTGAGGAGCCCTTCCTTCCTCAAAACCTGGCCTGACTCTCAGGGAGAGAGAGATCTACTTACCAGGGAGGGGGCCAACTCTACACCAAAATCTTCCCGGGCTCTCATCAGCAGACGATGCTGGAATTCCTGATACTCAGGATTTGGGGGTTCTCGGTATGTGATCACCAATACCGTCTGTACCAATGGCACATGGGGGAGAGTTAGCAAGATTCCAGATGGACATTAGAGGAGGAAATAAGGCAGGATGGGAAACTTGAGATAAAAGAATACATGAGTGAGTTTGAAGGCTGAAAAGATACTTTGCTGAACTCTGTGTGTGTGTGTGTGTGTGTATGTGTGTGTAATACATCTGGGGAGAGGGTGTGGCATTCCTCCATGAGCTATCGATACGGTTGGTTCTGGGAAGGTGGAGTCTGGAAAATAGGTGAAGTCAACCCCATCCCCCAAACCCAGCACATCATCTTCCTGAACCCCCCTACCACTACCTAGGCCTCCCTGGTAGGCTACCGCGGCTCTCACAGCTTCCCTGTTGCATCCTCACTAGGTACCTGTTCACTACCACAGACAATACTGATTAACAACCCCTCTATAAGGTGTTAACTGCTATTGACGCTGTCAGTAAAATGTTTATTTTTTCATTTGGGCCACTTGAGCACAGTGCCTTAACCCAGTGAATTAAAGAGATTTCAGGCCCTGTGACAACTGAGGGAAATACTCGGAGACATTGATTCCATCTGAAAAAGCTGTGAGTTCATTTGTTTAACATGTGTGGAACACCTACCATAAGCAGCACTGTGCTGCAATCTCGAGTGGTTCTACATGTTACCATACAACAGGCATGTGTCACAGAGACAGTCATACACCCACACACATCTCATAATAAACAAATCACACGTGAGATCTCAGCATGCACACATTTCACCAGTACACAGGGCAGGGTCCCTCACCAAAGTGCCCTGCCTGGCCCCAGTACCCTCACACCTTTTCCCTGCCTTAGCTGATGGACTACCAGCCCCTGCCCCTGCTTCAGCCCACACTGTCTCTGAGATCACCCTCTGCTTTGGGCAGGAAATTGGCATCACAACTTCAAGGAAAGACTTCAGTTGATTACATTTTATGAATCGTGACTTTGTGAAATGATAGATTAAAATCTATCTACCAGTTTTGCTAATTCCCATCATAGAAAGTACATGTAGACCATAGAAATACTAGACATGCCATACATGGTCTACTATGTATCAGTTCATTTCTGGCAGGAAATAATGAAGTTAATTTCTAATATGCATCCATTATGTTAGACTGGGGTTTGCTTCAAGATGTAATTAATCTTACGAAGCACTGGGTGCTTGATTACCTACTCCTAACTCTTCCACTTTCAGGCAAAATAAAAAGATGGGGGAGACTAAGGATAGATCAGAAGGGGTTCATCCAATAACACCTGCTCCAAAAGGAAAAGAAAAATAGAAGTGTAGGACATACATATAAAGTCAGACAATATATAAAGTCAGTAAGAAAACTGGAAAAAAAATCAGATGTAACATGATAAATATTTCAATAAAGGCTGAAGATAATGCTTTCTTAACACTAATTCTCTAGGTTTGTTTGCTAGACTAGCAATATCAAACTTTTTGATCTCAGGACCCCTTTATACTCTTAAAGATTATTGAGGACCCCAAAGAGCTTTTGTTTACATGGATTATACCTATAGGTATTTACGTATTAGAAATTGAAACTGGTGGATTTTTAAAACACAGCACTACACAAGTCCACCTTCCCCAGCTGCCAGAGCAATGACATCATCACACGTCATGTAGCCTCTGGAAAACTCCATCATACAATCACGGAGGAACAAATGACAAAAGCAAATAACATCTCAGTATTATTTTTAAAATAGCTTTGACCTCGTGGTCCCCTAAAGGGATTTCAGGGACCCCTCCAGGATCCCGAGACCACACTTTGAAAACTGCTATGCTACGCTTTGTTTTGCTGTGGTTACTGGCAACTAAAATAACAAAAATAAAAAAATAAAAATAAAAATAAAAAACCTCCAAAGAGTTTCTGTGCTTACTCAGGGGCTAAAGAGAAGAAGGTGAAGGTAAGAAATTGTGTCCCCTTTCAAGGGTGGATCCTAGGTGAAAATTTTAAAAAAAAGAAAAAAGAAAAAAAAGTAAAAGTTGCTAATAATTATGGGTTTCCCCGTGGGTGGCCAGCCGGGAAGCCAGGCGTGCACCTAGGACACGTGCACCGGCAGGAACCACCGAGGGCCCACCCCCATTGAGACCTGCAGCTCTGCAGTGCCAGGAGGGCTGTCAACAGTGGCCGAAACTGACAAAAAAACACTCTCTGCGGAAGAGATTCTGCCTTAAACAGCCCTTGTTTAGTGCTCAGCTTCGATTCTGGCTGCCAATGTTTCCAGACTGTAACCAATCCATGCTAGTCACCTCCACTGTGACCTCTGCTTGGGTTTCTGACCCTCTAGTCCTCAATCGCCCAGCTTGGGCTCTGAATCCTTAGAGCCTGGTCATTTGTTGATTTAGTTCCATGGCATCTACTTATTCTTCTCTATACTGGTTGATCATCTTGGTTTACAGTGCCTGCCAGTTCTATTACTGTATAGACGAATTTTTAGTCTTGTCCCTCCTCTCCCCAATACACCTCTTAATTATTCAACAAATATGTATGAAATACCTACTCTGTGCTGGGCACATGGACTACAAAGATGAACATGATCACCACCCTCAAGCAGCTTATGGGTTAACTGGGGAGAAAAGTCATAACAACATACTTAATTTGAGAGCCCTCTCCATCAAAGCTAGTATCCAGCACGACCTGGAATCTTTTCCTTGAGCAAAAAAGCTCTAAACATTTGTGTCAAGGCTTCCTCACCCCTACTGCTACCTTCTCTAGGATGGCCTGGAGGTACCCAGACCCCAGAAGTACAAGTATCCCTGGGGGAAGGGCTCTGCCAGAGCTGACCACCTAACTTCCCTCACCCCTGCTCTGAGTCATTGTTGGAAAAGGATGACAGTACTTTTGCCAGAGGACACCTTGTCACCCCCTTTCCCTCACCTCACCCCAGACCCTTGGATTTCCCTTCAGCAGATTCTTGCCTTCCTATTTCCCATTTTCTTGATCTCTTGTGTGGTAGCAAAATCTCCCTTTGTTTTTCAATGTGAATAGTGCCTAAAGTGAGGGGAGAACTGAGAGTTAGCTGATATAAATGATTGTTAGCTAACTAACTGCCTACTTCCCCTACCCCAGGTACTGGGGATCCTTGACTGACAGGAATTCTCACAAAAAAAGAGAGTTGTTCCTTCCCCCAAAAGAATACAACGTAGAAGGCTGTGGAGTTCTCCCACCTGAGAGTCACACAGACCTTCCTTAACTGCACCAGCTAAAGGACAATACCCTTGTTATTTTCTTCTCATACCTTTCTATTCTCTCTTTTTAAGTAGCACTTGCCATAATTTGTTCCAAAATTTGTATTTATACAAATATCATGGTAAGTTCCATGATAGACAGAGTTAAGCACAAGAGCAGGAAACTCAGTCCAACCTGGGGATTCAGGGATTGTTTCCTAGAAGGGAAAATAACTGGTCTGAGTCCTCTGGATTATGCAAGCATAATCCAGGCAGACAAAGGTGAGAAAGTTGTTTTATGCAAAAATTATAGCATAAACAAAACCTGCCCTGCCACTGCCTGTGTTCAAGTGTGACAGTCACAGACTCATACTCAGGCACACAAACAGATATGTCATTCACACTCGGCCAAACACTAGTCAGTCACAACCAACTATATAATCACAGCCACACAAAACCTTACTCACTGGAGAAGAATGGACACCCAAGTCCAGCTCTTACATACTTCTGTTAGAATGAGAGCATCTCAGGGTTGAAAGGACTTTAAAGTCACCATACAACCCACCTCAAATCCTTTATGGAAAAAGGAGGGTATGGATAAATAAATAAGAAACACTTAGGTAAATAAGCTAGTGAAAAATTGGTGGGAGAATAAGGGAAAGCTTCATGGGTATGATTTTGAGAGGCAGAGACCTGGGGTGAGAGAATTCAGCACATTCATACAGGAACCAAGAGCACAAAGGCACGCAGAAAGAGCCAGGGGCCCAGGGATATGAGAGCGGTCTCGTGGGCTGAAGTAGTCGGATGAGGGGCACTAGGAAGTAAGACTGAAAAAGTAGACTGGAACCAGGCTGTAGAAGGTCTTAAAAGTTGTGGTAAGGTGTCAGCACTTTATTCTGTAGGAAATAAGAATTTGGGTGTTTTGAGCCGAGGGGTGAAATGAGCAGAGTCATGTGAATTTTCCCTACAAATTCTTTCTGAAATCCATTTCTTTCCATTCCTACCATTATTACCCCAGTACAAGCCCTTGTCACATCACTCCTTTCCAACCTACTACAGTTGGTCTCATTGCCTCTAGTCTCCTCCTCATCTAATCCAGCCTGAATTCTGTCACTATATTCATCTTTACAGAAAACCTTCAAGGATCCCAAATCCAAGTTCAAGAGCCTTAATTTTAGTATCAGAGCTCTCCTTAATCTGATCATATAGCTTTGCAACATTATTTCCTGCATCTGCTTCAAATGAACACTTTTTCTTTGTCAGGTTAAGTATCTTCTTGGTCCCTCCAATATATCCATTCCTATCTTTTGCTCTTTGCTTAGGCTGCCTGAATTCCCTCTCCCACTCTATGAATATGACATCTGTCTTTAGAGTCACAATAGAGTTTTGCTTCCCTTATAAAGCCTTCCCTAAACCCAGACCATATTGATTCGTCCTGCTCCGAACCACTGAAGTCCTTAGTGACTGTTCCAGGGCCCATAATCATATCCTTTCTAGCACTTCCATCTAACTGTGCCACAATTATGCCTCATCTCTCCAGAACGGTGGAAGCCCTCCCAGGGACTGGGACCACATGTTTTCCTGAACTTTTCTCTCCCACAGAAGGACCTACTACCAGCATTTAGGAAATCCAGTTTCTGGGATTCTGGGAGATAACCAGTCAGTCTTGGCAGATACACTGAATGAGTTGCAAAGATGGGGAAGTAAGGAAGAGTGATACCAGACTTGGAGCTCAGAATTCCTGTCCTTTTCCTAGGGTTTATGTAGGGGTCTTGTGAGAGACAGAAAATCACCAGTGAAGCACCTCGTCCCCTTCCTCTGTCAGGCATGGCTCAAATGATACCTGAAAGGCCTCTCGGAGGGCCTGGGCCTGCTCCTGGGTGCGATTGTCCTGCCAGGGCCGGCCTGTAGAGCGCGTCGGGCCCGCGCGGAGACTCTCCCCAAAGACATCCAGGTAAAAGAAGACATAATCCCCATTGGTCAGGTTCTCCCTCTGGGCCTGAAGCAGGATCTCATGCAGCATCTCCAGAGGGCCGCAGATATACACAACTGGGAGCAGGTACATGACAGAGGAGAACCCTGAGAAGGTATCCAGGTCCCCCAAACAGCCCCCTCTCCGGATCATCTGCATTTCTATCTTCAGCTGGAAAGGGAGCAGCACCGTAGCCATCAGTCCAGCAGACGCTCCCCATCCCTCCCCCTTGCAGGTCTAGGTCCTCAGTACCCTGGGGCCATATGGACCATCTGGCAGGTCAGAGCCTGACTCCAGATCCCAGGGGAAGGGAGCTGTCACCCTCCAGCCCCTCCTCCGCAAGCCTTGCCTGCTGCTCACCACCCATCCCTCCCCACTGCCACCCCCACTTTCCCTGCTGTCCCTAGGCTCAAAGGCCTGACTGCTCAGAATTTCTCTCTGTCTTTCCCAACCAAATCTGTTCAGCCCCCAAGCCCATTTGTGGCATCCTCACAATTTTTATGCCGCCAAGGGATCTTCGTGCCCAGGCTAGGGAAGTCTCTGCTCACAGATAGGTGCACACATCAAAGTGGCCATTAACCACAATCGCTATCCCACGGGACTCACATCACTCCCCAAACTCAATTTCCCCCAAATCCCACATTGTCCCCTGATACAAGCTTCAGCCTTCAACTCTTATTCCTCATTTACATCTGCCTATGAAGTCCACAAGCGCCCCTCAGAATGCCTGAGCCCTCTCACAGGGCTCTGTCCACATGTGCTGCTTGACCCCAACCACCATACCCAGCTCCTTGGTGCCTGTCTCCATGCAGTTTCCCAGTGCCGAGCTCCAGGGCACCCCCCTCCCCTGCCCCTCACAGGGCCCGGGCCACACTCACTGCGCCCGTTGGCCCGGATGAAGTGGGTGGCCTGCTCAGGGCCCCCCGGCTCACGGGCATACACCTGGTGCTGCACACTGAGGTTGCTGCCCTGCAGGGCCTCAAAGACGCCCTCGATGGTGAAGTAGTGAGGTCGGTCATCTGTGCGAGCATCCAGATACAGCAAGGCAGCACGGGCCGTCCAATTGAAGTGCCCGTGTAGCGTCACTACAAACTCACCCAGCTTGGGAGCAGAGGGGCCAGTGCGAACCAGGGTACGATAATGCTCATTCTTAGCAGCAAAACCAGAGGCCACAGCGCCCGCAGTCAGCAGGGGAAGATGCCAATGTGAGGCAAAGCGGGCCACCGAGGCAGCGGGGTACACGCAACCGGGGCCCAGCAGCAGGTCGGGGTCATGGTACAGCTTGAGGTCCACAGCGCGCAGAGGGGCCAGGTACTCGGAGCAGGCGCCATCCAGTTCAGAGCTGACGAACCGCAGGTCCACGGGCAGTGCCCGGCCCAGCGTCTCCACGGCTAGTGCCACAGCAGGACCCACGCGGGGCCAGGCCCAGGCATAGCTCAGGTTGTGTTCCGGCAGCACCACCGCCAGCGTCAGGTTCCGCCCCCCAGGAGGACGCACCCCACCTGCCAGGGCTGCCACCAGCAGCAGGAGTGATGGCAGTGCCATGGGGATGAAGCAGCAGCCCCACGCTCCCCAGAACCTGGGGCCACTGCCGCCTACCAGGGAGGCACAGGCACCCCCCAGCCTGGAACCTGGGAAAGAGGGCCAGGAAGAGAAGTAAGGATAAGCTCAGTGGGTGGGGAGGCAGAAAGTGCAGGGTACTGGGGAGAGTGGGAGGAGATGGGAGGGAGCCTTGGGCATGGGTAAGGAGTGGGTCTAGCAGCCTAGGGCAAAGATTGAGGACTAAGAGTAGGGTGGCAGGAGGAGGGAGGGACCAAGGGGGCCTGCGGCTAGGATGGGAACAGCGAGAGGTGAAGTGGCCTCATGAATCTGAAGCTGAGAAGGCAAAGGGGAGACTGGGAGAGGGTGGGGGTGGGGGCAGGCTGGCACAAAGGAACGGCCTGGGGGGACCTCACAGCTGAAGGGGACGGGGGTGCGGGGACAAGAGGGCAGGGAGCTGCGAAAAACAGGACCACAGGGGTAAGGTGGGAGGGTGCCCGCGCCGCGGAAGGACGGGGACCATGGGCCGGCGGGGAGCGAAGCGAGGCCTGGGCCGGAGGGGAGGGGAGGGAAAGGCAGGGGTGAGTCTCCCCGTTAAGGCTTCTCCTGAAGCTCCTGCTTGGACTAACGGGCCCCGGGCGCCGGTCCCATCCGGAGCTGCGGCGGCCCCGCCCGTGTCCCAGCTCCTCTCTGCTCCGCTTCTCCTGGGCCCGGGCGGCGGCGCTGCGCGGCGCTTCCTCCCGCCCCCCGCCGGGGCCCCGCGCGCGCCGCTCGTCCAGGTCAGGTCGCCTCGGCCCGGACCGTCTCCGCTCGCTGCGCCGGCGGCGGCGGCCGAGTGTGACTCCCCGGGCAGGCCGCCTGCCCCCGCCCCCGCCCCCTCGGCCCCTCCTCCTCGCCCTCCCGGCCCCACCCGCCGGCGCCTGCTGTCTCCCCCAGCCCCCCACCCCGGCGCCCGGGGACCTCCCAGTTCTCAATCCGCCCCCCACTTAGGGAGAACATTGCGACTCCGCACAAGGGCGTCTCCTCACTCTGAGGGCCTGCCCATGTGTCCCCCAAGCCCTTGGTACACCTCGCCGCTCTCTTTGCTCTCCCCATCTCGCACATTTCGACGACCCCAGGGCCTCTCTTTTCCCCCTCGCCTAACCCGCTCTTCTTAGGGTCCCCTCTCTTAACTCCCCTAAATCCCTCATACACTCCAATCTCCAGGAAACAGTCAGGAATCCCCAGATATTGGGTATCTTCACTAGTCTTTCACCCAGTAAGCCATACCACCCTTTTAGTTGCTGGAAACCGCCCACTCCATGGGTAAGACTTGCCCTCACTGGAAGAAAGACCCCTTGGCCTTTAGATTTTTCTCATGAGTCCTTATGAAGTCCTTGAGTCTCCTTCTTCCTTGAGCCTCAACCCTCCAACCTGCCTCTTCCTGTCTCCACATCCCCTCCTGTGCCCTCCCCAGGTCCTCAGAGGCCACCACACAGCCCACCGAGCTTCACACACCATCTGCTCCAGGGCAGGACCCAGGATCAGCCTCTTCTTTCTTCTGTCTTCCTGCACAGCACAAGCTAGCACTTGACAAAAGCTTATAGACTGACCCAGCAGAATGTTCCCTCAGCAGTGGAAGCCCACTGTACTCCCCTTGGGTTCCGCCCCTCCCAAGTGTCCAACCTAGAAAGCCCACCTCAGCTACCCCATTTCTGGAGGAACAGCTTGTGAAGGATGCTATTATGGCTACTGGGAGGGACTGTTATGGGACCTCCGGGAGTTTTTCTCAAACTATCAAAGGAGACGCATGTAAACCCACTCTCCTCCCCCTGCAGAGAGCTACAGTTTCTCTCCCCCTTCAAGCCACTTCCGAAAATCACAGTGTCAAGAAGCTAAGAGCTTGAGTAAGTCGGGAGGGGGTTGGGGGTGGGGGAGCTCGGGAGAGAGGAGGGGCGTGGGTTCTCTGAGATCAAGGTGCCACCTAGTGGCCTCTGGGGGAAATTAAGGACAAAGCCATTTTATTCTTAGGTCTGATATTTATTTATTGAACACTGGCTGCCCTGCACATGCTGTAAGGGTGAATACAAAGAAAACTGACTGGTACAGCCCTTACCTCTGAGGACCATACCATAGGAATCTCTAGAGCTCAGAAGACAAAGGCAAGTCCCCTTGACATTGTCTCTTGGCCCGAGGCTAGTAGAAATGGAACCCTTAGGACAGCTCCCTCTAAAATGGTGGGATGGTAACTCTAGTTCCAGGCTCCTGATGCTGTTAGACAGTGAAAAAGGATTTTGTCCTATCTGGCCAAGGAAAAGAAGGATGGAACAGCCAATTGGGTGACATGGCTCTAACATTAGACAGAGGGTCAACCAAATAATACCTGACCTTTCACGAGCAGAGCAGAGAGTAGAACCAGGTTTCCTGATCTCTAAGGTGGGGCTCTTTACAGGTATTCTTCTGACTCATGGAACTTACGGTATAAAGCCCCATGCTTAGAGTGTAATGGTCACCTGAGACCCAGACAAGGCTTTCCAGAACACCTGCAGTCCCCAGCAAGGACCATCAACACTGTTATCCAGGCTCCCAGACAAGTTCAAGTGTATGTTATGTCATTATTTTGAATATTAAAGACAACTCTTCATTATGTTCATGACTAAACTTTCAAGCATTTGCCCATTCCCTCTTTCCTCCAACTGGCCACTGAAACTAGAAAATGAAAAAGGTCAAGGAGAGGAAAGAAATCACTTAATGTAGTTTCTTTTTAGCATCCATTGGAAGGTTTTCATTTTTTTCATTTGGGGTGGGGAGGCTGAAAATATTAGATAAAAGAGATCTTTGATTATCTGCATTTTCCAATTATCCAAGTGTCATCACTGCTCTTGTTGATACAGACAATATGATTTTGCCTGTATGTGGTGGCCCCACTGAAACCCATACAAAGCCTTGGAAATCTATGGATTTTTCTCGCCTGAGCAGCACCCAGCCAGGGTCCGGTCTTTGCTCTATAGGGTCGGTTTGACCTCTTCCTACTCCACAGACAGTCCCTATATAATCTCTCCTGGGAAGGAGTCAGCTCATTTCTGGTCCAGATCCAAGCTGCAGAACATCAATTTGGCTTCTAGAAGCTGCTGTAGTTCCCAAACTGCTCTGTTCCTTAGTGGAAAGAAATCCTAACCCCAGTCACATTCAAGCCAAAGGAACCTCAAGACCCTGGCTGGATTCTGAGACCACCATTTCTAATCTTCTCCATGTTATGCTCCTGTGACCCAAAACCGACCACCAGTTCAGCACTAAAGACTTCACAACTAAATCTGGATCCTCAAGTTTGCTCTAAACTAGAGCACGCCTCCAAGGCTTATAGGATTCCAGAGAAATAAAATGCTTTCCAGTTTCTCTTTGCTTGACTTGACTGCTTGACTGCTCGAAAAAGGCATTGGCCACAGGAGTATCTCGTTTATTGTGCTCTACTTTATTCTGCTTCCCATATATTGTGTTTTTTGCAAATTAATGGTTTGTGGCAACCCTGTGTCAAGCAAGTCTATCGGTGCCATTTTCCCAACAGCATGCGCTCACTTCTTGTCTCTGTGTCACATTTTTGTGATTCTTACAATATTTCAAGTTTTTCATTATTATTACATCTGTTATGGTAATTTGTGATCAGTCATCTCTGATATTAGTATTGTAATTGTTTTGGGTCACTATGAACTACACCCATATAAGACAGTGAACTTAATTGATAAATGTGTGCGTTCTGACTGCTCTGCTGACCAGCCATTCCCCAATCTCTCTCCCTGTTCTCAAGCCTCCCTATTCCCTGAGACACAACAATATTGAAATTAGTCCAATTAATAACCCTACAATGGCCTCTAAGTATTCAAATGAAAGGAAGAGTCACACATCTTTCATTTTAAATCAAAAGCTAGAAATAATTAAGTTTAGGAAGGCATGTTGAAAGTCGAAATAGGCCCAAAGCTAGGCCTCTTGTGCCAAACAGTTAGCCAAGTTGTGAATGCAAAGGAAGAATTCTTGGAGGAAATTAAAAGCGCTATTTCTGTGAACACATGCATGATAAGAAAGTGAAACAGCCTTATTGCTGATATGGAGAAAGTTCTAGCATTCTGGATAGAAGATCCAACCAGCCACAACATTCCTTTAAGCCAAAGCCTAATCCAGAGCAAAGCCCTAACTCTCTTCAATTCTGTAAGGCTGAGAGGTGAGGAAGCTGCAGAAGAAAAGTTTGAAGCTAGCAGAGATTGGTTCATGAGGTTTAAGGAAAAAGTCATCTTCATAACATCAAAGTACAAAGTGAAGCAGCCAGTGTTGATGTAGAAGCTGCAAGTTGTCCAGAAGATCCAGCTAAGATAATTGATGAAGATGACAACACTAAACAAGAGATTTTCAATATAATGGAACAGCCTTATATTGGAAGAAGAGGCCATTTAAGACTTTCATAGCTAGAGAGGTGAAGTCAATGCCTGGCTTCAAAGCTTCAAAGCACAGGCTGACTCTCTTATTAGGTGCTAGTTCAACTAGCGACTTTAAGTGGAAGCCAATGCTCATTTGCCATCCCAAAAGTCGCCCTTAAGAATTATGCTAAGTCTACTCTGCCTGTGCTCCATAAATGGACAACAAAGCCTGGATGACAGCACAATTGTTTACAACATGATTTACTGAATATTTTAAGCCCATTGTTGAGACCTACTGCTCAGAAAAGAAGATTCCTTTCAAAATATTACCGCTCATTGACAATGCCCCTAGTCACCCAAGAGTTCTGATGGAGATGTAAGAGATGAATGTTGTTTTCATGCCTGCTAACACAACATCCATTCCACAGCCCATGGATCAAGGAATCATTTTAACTTCCAAGTCTTATTATTTAATAAATACATTTTAATAGGCTATAGCTGCCATAGATAGTGATTCCACTGATGAATCTGAGCAAAGTCAATAGAAAACCTGCTGGATAGGATTCACCATTCTAGATGCCATTAAGAACATTCCTAATTCATAGTAGGATGTCAAAATATCAACATTAACTGGAGTTTGGATTGATTCCAACCCTCATGGATGACTTTGAGGGGTTCAGATTTCAGTGGAGGAAATCACTGCATGTGTAGTGGAAATACCAGAGAACTAGAAATAGAAGTGGAGCCTGAAGATGTGACTGAATTGCTGTAATCTCATGAGAAAACTTGAATGGATGAATAGATGCTTCTTATAGATGAGCAAAGAAAGTGGTTTCTTGAAATGGAAACTACTCCTGGTGAAGATGCTGTGAACACTGTTGAAATGACAGCAAAAGATTTAGACTATTACATAAACTTACTTGATAAAAACAGCAGCAAGGTTTGAGAGAACTGACACCAATTTTTAAAGAAGTTCTGCTATAGTAGCCACTAACGTTGGGGCAAGACCCTCCACCAGCCAAAAGATTTCGCTCACTGAAGGCTCAGTCGATGATTAACATTTTTTAGCAATAAATAAAGTATTTTAAATTAAGATATGTACTTTTTTTTAGACATAATGCTATTGCACACTTAATAGTAGTGTTGGGTAAACAGAACTTTTACATGCACTGGGAAATAAAAAAATTCATATGACTTACTTTATTGTGATGTTCACTTTATTGCAGTGGTCTGGAACCAAACCTGCAATATCTCCGAAGTGTGCCTGTATGTATGATTGTCTCCTGCACACAAGACAGGCCCAAGAGAACCTGCCAACAGAGGGCAGAGAACAGCCATGGAAAGTAAGAAAAAATCAGGCAGAAAAGATCCATTTCAAATAATGCATTTCAATAAGGGGTAAGGGGAAGGTGGGATAAAAAAGTAGTGAAACACACAGAAGGCAACTTGTCTATTAAAATTCTGCATGACTTCTTTTAGCCCTGGCAAGGAAGAGACAGAATCCTGAAAACAGGTCAAAGCATTTCTGTTCAGGTGCCCTGTGCCCTTCTGCCTCCCCACTTCCCTCATACTCCACACAACAGCACAAAGTATGGTTCTAGACCTTGGATCCAGTTTACCTTCTCATAAATATCCAAATATTCAAAGAGCTACTGGTATTATTTAAAGAGCCAATCCATACATATCTTTCTTTTGTAGATTAAAACTATTTTAAATTTAAAATATTTTAAAATCGTATCCCAGATTCCAACTTACCTGTATAGATACGTGTACTAAAAGACAGATTGGTATCATCCTCTAAGAAGTAGCATTGCCTTTGTGAAAAGACAGTCCGGAGAAGTAATTTGTCAATGGAAAAAGCTTCATAGAGAGCCAGCGATTCCTAAGAGAGGAATTTAAGCATTGTCAGGAGAAGCAACCACATGCATTTATCTTCATGATGATCCAAGCTCCAGGGGATCCCATATTGCAACCATCTGCTACATCCAGGCCTGGACCAGCCCTCTGTGAGGAAGTCCCAGTGAAGATTCTGGGAATGTCCCAGTGGTCTCCACTGGCCTGCACACTTAGCCTGTTTTCCCAGGTACATATTCTGCTTCCTTATGTTCCTATTACCACCTTTCACCGTTATCATCAACCCCAGTAGTTTGCTGCCACCCCTTGGGAGCTTCAGATAGCAAAAAATCTCAAACATAATACTCTCTGTTTTATTTTCTTCCCCACTCCACTTAAAATTTCACTTTCTTCACAAAACCCTCCACTGAGAAAACGTGGTATCAGTTTCCTTATCTTTTAAGTCCTTAATATTAAACTTACAAGTATCTCACATAAAAACAAAGCAAAAGAAACCTGATCACGACAGCTTCTGTAGAATGGAAATGTTAATCACCGTTTTAATCTTCTGCTTTGCACAGAATTTCCTAGAGAAGACTGGGAAGAAAGAGGAGGAGGAATCTGAAGCAAGATTTGACACAACTGGATGACAGGTAACACACAGTGTTCTTTTTATTGGTCTTTATATGCTTTTTTATGGTTGAAATGTCATGGAAAGGGTACCTGGTAGTTGGCAGACAGACTGCAAGCTGGAACACCAGTTAAGAGGCTCCTGGAGAAATCCAAGCATGAAATGGTAAGTGCCTAGTCTAGGGTGATAGAATAATAATGGAGAGAGAAACAAATCTGAGATAATTTGAAGGAAGAACCAAGCAGGACTTGGTGGCAGACTGGATTTACAAGCTGGAAAGGAAAGGGCCAAAGGCAGGGACTGCAAATAGGCAAATGCAAACTGAGCAGCAGCTGCATGGGGCTGGCCAGGCATGAAGCCCGGCTCCATCGAAAG
>PVKY010004826.1:0-18531 GCA_004027775.1 Bradypus variegatus
ACCAAAATAGTCTTTGGAACTATTTAAACTTGTGATGAAAAATTTTAAAACCCAGCTTTAAAAATACGAGAGGGTTTGTAATGTAAAACATTCTTTTAGCGGATTTGAAGGGCACGGTCTGGGGGTTGAGGACCCCTCGTCTGCAGAGCCTGCTCCCACCGATAAGGTACAGCATAGGCCTCTGGAGGTGCATCTGCTCGGCTTATATATACAGAGGGGATCCTTGATGTGGTTCCAAAAAAAAAAAAACCAACCAGCACGCCCCAGCCCTCGGGCTCTGTACACGGCCGCTGGAGCCCGGCCCGTCCCAACCAGGGCGCAGCCTCATCGCGGCCCCGCCCCACCCAGCAGCGAACCTGCCCCCGCTGCCCTGCCCGCCCCCCCGGCCCGCAGTCCAGCCCGGCCACCCCTGCTGGCCCGCCCGCCACCTCCCAGCCCGAGACCGTCCGGCCCCGGAGTAAATAAACCTCCGGGCAGGGACCCAGACAGTGAGCTTTAGCGAGGAGTTAATGGGCTGGGCTCTTGCGCTAGCCAGCCGAGTGTGACCGGAGCTGGCAGGGGGCCTGGCCTGGCGCCAGCATCGATTACGACTAGACGGAGCCAGGGCAGACTTGGCACGGGCTAGCGCCACAGCTGGCAGATTCAGTAACCCTAGCCACGAGGGCACGAGGCCTGCCCCAGGCGCCCGCTCCAAGGTACCGGCCAGGCAACTGCCGGCTGCCATCCCTGCAAGTGGGGAAGGGCCGCCCGTTGGGCCTCCTCACATTTGACCCTGAACTTTGGTCCTCCCCAGGGAACTGTCCCTGATGAGGGCTGCCTCGGAGCCTGACTGTGGCCCCTCAGATTGGGGGTGAGGGTCGGGGAGGATGGCACAAGGTATGAGAGCAGAGAGAGGTTGCTAAACTTGGCCGGTGTAGCTGCCAGTAGCAAGAGCAGGGGAAGCAGGCCTGACTTCTCGTCTCCAGATTGAGGACAGGACCTTTCTTCTCCTGCCCCTCAAAAACCCTGCTGGGCCATTTGGCTCTGCTCCCATCTCAGCCACAGGGCTGGCCCCAGGAGGGAATTAGGGGAGGAGAGCGGGTGGCAGGGGAGGGAAAGCCAGGGCCCTACTCTGCTAAGAAGTTGTTGGTCTTGCAGTTTCCAAGTGGGGCTTGGCAGGGGGGGAAGGGAATTGTCGTTTTAAGTTTACTTCTAGCTCCCAGCCCCTCCTTGGACACTCTCCCCTTGGACACTATGCCATGAGGTATAGTATAACTCTTCACCACCCTGCAGGTCTCCGTATAAAGTTGGCTTCTCATCCTATTCTGAGGAGATCTGTGGTTGCAGAGTCCTGCTGAGCAAAGATTTTGCTTCTCTGGCCTGACATCAAGGAGGGAGATCATTCCAAGGGACAGAGTCCCTTTAAGTTTCAGGAGATGGTCAGTATATCTTTCCCTTAAAAGATCCAGAAAACCCCCACTGAGGAGAGAAAACAC
The DNA here is from genome assembly GCA_004027775.1 of Bradypus variegatus. NCBI lineage: Eukaryota > Metazoa > Chordata > Mammalia > Pilosa > Bradypodidae > Bradypus > Bradypus variegatus. The sequence goes on from PVKY010004826.1 coordinate 1,476, forward strand.
CCTGCCATGAACCCAGAGTGACAGTCCCTGTTCTCTGGGGCCTCAAATGGAGAGTAGGGAAGTCAGGGTCCTGAGGGCGGGTGGCTGCTAGAGCCAAATTGGCTGGGCCTGATTATCCTGCATCTTTAGAGCTGCTGATGGAGACAGGCATCCTGATGGGCAGTTACAGTCCCCTCTCCCCACTGCACCCCACCCCCTTTACCCAGAGAAGGCAGCTGAAATGGAATGGGAGAGCATTTGAAACAAACCACCTGAGGGCAGAGGAAACGCAGCTGGGTCTCCTGCCTGCTCCCAGCCTGAGGGTTGGCCTCAGTTTCCCCTGCTTTCCTCCTCAAGATCTAGGATCCTTTGCTTTTTTGTGGGCTCTCATCTCAGAGAGTTTGAAACATGTACTGACTGACTAGCTGAGGATGGGTTGGGGCTTGGGGAGTGGGGGGATGTGTTAGCAGCGAAATGATACCAACTCTTAAAATACTGGGGAATTGTTAGTCTCCGCTGTGCAAGACAACACAGTGATAAGTAAGAAACAAAACTGGGCTGCACTAGGGATGTGAAATGGCCAGACATTTTAGACAAAAGGGAGACATGGCTAGAGTGTTAGGTTTCCTGTAAAAGAAATATGGAAATTTGGTGAAGAAATACAAACACATATAATTCTTTTTTTCTCCCACAGCATGTACTTTTTTAATGTCCTTTAAGGACCTACAAAAATCACTTAGGTCGTTTAGGAACATAAAATATGCTATGCATAACTTGGCTCATAAAATTGTCACCTATGTTAAATGGTTTTAGAGACATGATGGCCCGTTAAAAAGTTAGAAACATGTTCTTGGTGGAGAGTCTTTATTTTCCGCCAATATTTTTAAAAACCAGAAGGCTCCTCAGGGAGGATATTTTGGTTGTTTTTATCTTTTTATTTATTTTTTGCCCTTGAGCTTCCCATTTACAGTGTGGACGCATCCTTTTTGCCTCTATTTATACAGGAGCTTCCAGACCCTTCACACTGGATAACCTCAGACCCAGGGCCAACTCTGTGGGCAGTTACACAGGACACCGCACTTGGTTCAATGCTCTGCTGTCACTGTCTTAAACTTCATAATTTTAAAACAAGGGGCCCTGCATTTTCATTTTGCACTGGGCCCTGAAAATGACACGGCCAATTCTGCATGTACTCTGCGGTCAACTTCACCGGCCCCTGCCTGAAGCCAACCAGCCTTCTCCCGTCCCTCTGGGCTGTCGCTGGGGCCCTCGCTGCCACAGTCTCTTCAGGATCCAGGATGGCTTTGCCCTTTCTTGACTCCTCTTAAGCCCCTGCACTCCTCACCTTGAGCCTCCCCTGTCTAGCCAGCCAATGGCAACTACTTTTACATCCTCCTTTACTCCAGCTCTGATGACCGCTAGAAACAAACACGACAGGAGTTCAAACCAAGCTTGTTTCCACTGCAGTTGTCAATCTGAGCAGCCAGGCTTGCTCTTCACTCCAGCTGGTGTTCCGCCTCCGGAAGCCAAACTTCGTGTGTGTGTGTATGTGTGTGCGTGCAAGTTTGTGTGTGTGTGCCCATTTCAAAAGAGCCATGCCTTCCTGGTTGCCCTATTTGATTCCTGATCCAGTCTGCGGGTGTTTTTGCAGTTTTCCTGTCAGCTCAGTGGGAGAAGTTCAAAGAGACTCTGGCTTCCTTTCCAGGGGCAGCAGCTTTCTCTCTGCTGCTCCCCTGCCCTAACTCTCTCGAGGAAATTGGTCTCCCCCCCCCAAAAAAAGAAGGGCATGCACATCTGAAGCACAGAGCAGGTCAGGAGTAAGGACGACCGCCTGGCTCTGGGGCCTCAGGGAAACAGGGAACGCCTGGACTGGAAGAACACTAGCACCTCTCATTAGAGCATCTGCCGTCCCCAATTCTGAGAGAAGGGGACAGATTGTTCATAACTTGCCTCTCTTGCTCCTGCTTCCCAGTGGCCAGTGACAGATGGGAATATGCCCCACCCACAGCTCACCTGAGATAGCTTAGTGGTGAGGCTATTCCCTGGGACGGGCCTTTGATCCCAGGCATCTTGGAAGGGGCCTCGGAGCCCAGACTGTGTAGCAGTTACTTTTGGCCAAGGCTGTCCCTCTCCCTAATCGGGAATTTGCCAGTTCTCCCAATGTATCAGTGTTGCTTTGCATTGTACTTAATCAATTCTAACTACCCCCAGGAAACCTAGTCTAGTGCTCAGGGAAGTGTGCAATTCTCAATTAATATTGCTCCTTCATCCCTGCTCTCCCACTTTCCTCCTCTATTTAAAAAGAGTCTGCAGGACTGGGAGTAGAAATGCCTTAACCACTGTTCCCATGCCCAGACATAAACTACCCACTGGAGGAGAAACTTCCACGTCCTTTCAAGATCAGCACTGAAGCCAACCAGAAACCAACTGGTACCCTTCCACCCATCAAATTATCAAAATAAAAAGATTTTAAATGATAATGCTGTAATCAGTTAGGGCTGATGTCATATTAGAAGGAAGTCTCATACACTGTAACAAGAGTGAAAAGTGGTCAGGTATCAAGGGCTTTTGAAAAATCTGTATCCTTTGTGGCCAGAGATGGTTAGCTATCCACCAATTTGTGCTTCCTTTCCATAGTGCACAGGTGATGTTGGGAGTGGCTGCCCAGCCAGGGACTACATGCTCCAGTCCCCTTGCAGTCAGTGTGGCACCATGTGACTAGATTGCACGAATGGAAAATGAATGGAGGTGGTATGTGTCACTTCCAAGCAGATGTGGCTTAGAAGTAGATGTGCCTTCTCCACCCTCTCCACTACAGAAGGGGAAAACCTTCTGTAGTGGCTTTTGAAGGTACATGTGGAAGATGATGGCATGACAAGCTAGAAGGAACCTGGGTCCCTGAATCACCAGATGGAAGGTCACCCACCAAACACCCATATTAGACAGCTGGGTGAATGAGAAACTTTTAGTAAGTCCCTGAGATTTGGGGGCTTATCTATTATAGCAGCTAGCATTCCTTATACGTCTGAGCCAGAAATTGCACTTCTAGGAATGTTTCCTAAAGAAACAATCAGAGATGCAAAGATTTGTTCCTCTTGGTTCCTAAGAACAATGAACAAAACCCTAATTGGTTAAAATCACAATAATTGCTGCATGGGGCCCTGAGACATGGGAATGGGAAGTGGCCATCAGGGGACAGAAAATAGACTCAGCAATTGAACAGCAGTATAAATACTAGTAGTTGTGATGGGAATAGGAAGAACAGCAGTCAAGAAGAAAATAATTTAACTGATCATCAAGCCTTATAAACAGAATATAAACTGAAGCATCTGTACAAACATTTCTGGAGAGATCAGTGAATGGATCCTGACGAGGAAATACTTTATCAATTATGATCAGAGAGGAATCAGCCCTTTTCCCTAAGAAATCCCGTGACATATGATTAAATTGCCAAGGTCTCTTTTACCTTTTATATTTAGATTTCTCCAGCCCAAGTTCCCTAATATGGTGTTTTCATAACTCTGAAGCCTTTTCTTTTCTTCACAACTGATACATCTTGCCATCCTCTCTGGCCCCAGGCAATGATAGCAGTATTGGTTGTATAAGTACTACTACTAGAATTTCTGTTAAAATTATATTTGTATATTGCTTATACTTTCAAATTACTTTCACACGCACTGCCACTATTTTGCAAAAATTGTAATCCCTACCTCAAACAGCATCTTCTGGACTGGGGACTGTCACATACATCAAAGGTGACTTGCAAGGTTCTGTGATTTCATTTTGTAAAATAGCAATCTCAAATATGAGCAAAAAGCAAAAAAAAAAAACAAAAAAAAAACTGTTCCCACTTGATTACTACATTAGTCAAAATAGGCTAGGTTGTGCTGTACAAATAAAGTAATGCCCAAATCCCAGTGGATACAAATATATACATATGTGACATATGCACCACATGTCAACTAGGGGCTCTGCTCCACACAGACACTCAGGAACCCAGGGTGACAGAAGTGCCACCATTTTGTAGCTGCACTATCTGGAACAAGAGACCACCTCAGTCATGGGACAAGAGAAAAAAGTAAAGAATGGCACATTCTGCCTCAATCAATCATTTTCTGCCTCAATCATTTTCTGCCTCAGTCCAGAAATGACCCATAACTTTTGCATGTGGTCCATCTAGTATGCAGGGGTAAATACCATGTTTGGCAAGCACCTATCTCCAGCATAATTACCACTTCTTCTCTTATTCCATCTACTATTGCCTCTCTGGTACTGCCTGTTTTCCACTTATCCTCACATATGTACAATCATCTAACCTTCTGAGATTGCCCTGGGACCCTGTAGATGTGTGCTGCCACCTCCTCCTCTCATGCCCAGGAGACGCTGCTTATTGATCATGACTCTCTTTTCTGCTAAGCCTAGATGTAGCATCAGAATCCTCCTCAACACAGGTGGGTGACAATTTCTCAGCATCACTGAAGTGAAATTCATTTGCCATTCCTTGCCTAAGGAATTTCACTGAACTCTGGGACATGGAGCCAGCTTGCTTGGCTCCATCTCCACTATGTCACTTCAGGAATGGATATGAAGCCAGCAAGCACTTGATAACTTCTGTTATCTGTACTGTGTTTACAAATACCTAATCTCGGGCCTCCAAAGCTACCAAGATTTTCAGGCTCTGATATTTTCCCTTCAATTTCTGCCACTTTGGTTAGGGTAAAAACAATCAAAGGAAGCTTGACTTCCTTCACAGTTAACATGGGCTGCCACACATAGTCTGAAAGAAAAAGAATCTTTAGGGTAAAAACAGAAGCACAAGTCCTTCTGACCAGGGACTTTGAAATGGATCAGTTCTAGACCTCCTCTCCAGGAGCCTCCTTAGTTTCACAGCTCACTCCCCAAAACTAAAGAAAGAGATCTTTCTTTCCTACCCTCAAAGACATGGACCAAAGAGAATAACCCTCATTTTTAAAAAGATTAAAGAAAAGATCCCTTTTCTTATGGGTTAAACAAAGTAGAATATCAATAGGGAAATCCAGAATGTTCTCCCTCTCAACCATTAAAACTCTGTTCACTGTTTTCTGTTTCTTGTAGGCTTTATCCAAAGCCTCTGGGGTCTCTGGTAAGAGACATTTTTGAAAATAGAGAAGTTGGGGCAGGCTGCTGGCTTCCTTGTGTTTTTTTCCTCTAAGCCGTTTCCCAAAACTTTCAAGTTCTTACGCTACACAAAGTGAAGATTTGTTCTCCATACACCAATAGTCAAGAAGTCTCTCCCGACAGAAGTTTTCACTACTGTTGCTGTTTGGAATTGGCTCAGCAGACGTAAACAGGGTCATCTGAGGCCAAAGAGGGTGGGTGTTTAGTTTTAAAGCCCTGGGGTTAAGAGTGAAAGCATGTGACTCCAGCCCGGCCAGAAACAGAGAAGCCTTTGTGTGCAACAAGTGGCAGTCCTGAGGCTAAACACAGGGGGGGCAGGAAGGAGAACGCTGACACAGGTTTCAGGGGTCTGATAGGATACCACTGGAGGGAGATTAACTCTTTGTTTCAGGCTTAGAGGCTTCCTTGGGGAGAGCTTCTGTTTGTGGTCCACGATAGGGCAGAGAACTTTAAAAAAAAATAAAGCTTCCTGCAGCAAGTGTCCAGAGGAGAAGCAGTCTGAAGCAACTGGAAGCAAGAGCAATGTCCAAGCAGTAGTTTTTGAGAGATTATCAGAGGGAACTTCCTTGGAATCCTGACACTGAGACACTGCAGCCTAATGCTGCCCTACGTCAGCCTCCTTCTCCCCTTGATGGCTGGGATGAACTGGAGAAGAGGATCCCCCCATCTGCCCTCCTCAGGGGGTGGGAGGGATGGTGGTTGGCAGAGCACTGCGAGAGGGCAGCTGGTAGGCTGCTGACTCAGCCCACCCTCAGCCACTAGCAGCCCATTTGTGGCGTCACTCACCTAGGTGCTCGGTTCCCGCAGACCAGCACCCCCATCACCCACACTGGGTGAGCTCGAGCCCTGCCCACCATCCTACACTGCTTGGAGCCCACCTGCCCCAATGCCAAGGTGCCCTTCCCTCAGAAATTACTGCAATGAACCATACTAGGGTGAGCAAATCTGCTGACTCTGACTGCCAGACTTTGGGGGAGGGCAAAAAGGAAACAAGGCTCATTTTGCCACTCACAGCCTAGCCCCAAGGAGGACTCCTCAAGGCGGCGTTCAGAAGTAAACGTGGCAGTGGATGGCATGCCTTGCAAGCACACAACAATGGTGCTCATCATTTCTCCCATCTTTATTCTCCTTCTTTCCACAAAGATTTTCACATGGCTTTGAAGTGACAAGATCTCTGCTGGGTAGTGAGGAGACAGTGGTGAATGAGACAGACCAGTTCCTGCCCACCAAGAGCCTTTAGTGTTTCCAGATATGTAAGAAGACATTGAAACAATAATGCCCATTGATGGTCAAGAAAATGGTGATAGACTGGGTAAATGATGACTGCTGGTGCTAAGAGGCAAAGGGAATATTTGCTGGTCCTGATGGTACAAAACACACTCTTACAGGTGGATTTCAATTTCCCCAGTTGATGAAATGTCACCAGCTCTTATCTCCATTTCAGGGAGAGATCACCGCAATTTTGTGTCTGGAATGGCAATAAGCTCAGGCAAGATGCTAACTGACTCCTGCCTTAATCTACTAGACTCAGGAGAGGGAGGGGGAATGGATTTTTCTGTAGCTGCTGTTCATAACCGTACCCAGCCCACTTGGTGGGAGGGTGGGGTGGGGGGGCTTGGGTTCAGAACCTATGAAACTGGTGCCCGTGCTCAAGGGCACTTGGCAAATGTAATGGTGTATTGGAAATGAGGTTGCCACCAGGCACTGAACCCTCTCCACTTCAAAGATAGGGTCACTGCGCAGAACCCTGGGCCCACTCAGGTGAAAAGCAAGAACCTTTTATGAGGGCTACCCAGAGTTCCCAGGGCTTTGCTGGTGTCAGCTCCTGGGTCTCCCACGGCCACAGGCCACGTTCTCCTCTACCTTCAACAACTGATTGCTTCAGTCCAGCTCATTCAGCATGAACCTCTGAGACACCTTGATCAGGAAACCATTTCTTATATGAGTTTACAGAAAGGCACCCCAGGCTCATTGCCTCTCTTCAAGCTGGATCATATAGAAGGGCTGCAAAGACAATGGCGGCCACAGATTGCCCATCTGGACTGTAGTTGTGGTCTCCAGAAAGACCAGATTGTTATCACAGCTTCAGTCTCCAAGTGCACTGATGGAGAAGTATACATGTCTAAAACCAACAATAGAGTACAATAAACACAAGTGCTTCTTGAGATTGCGCCACCCTCCTTCACAGTCTATACAAGGGTGAAATGTACAGGAGATCAAGGAACTGTCTTTTGGTCTGAGGAAAATCAAGAGCAGAATGAGGAAAGAGCTTGCTTTGGTTTCTAAGCTTTTGCAGTACGTGTTCTTTTGTGTTTTCCTTTGCAATAAAACCATGCCCTTAAATCTGGGGACTTTATGACACAGAGAGAGATACAGTAAATTGCCTGAAATTTTATCTTAAAAAGTTCTCAAGTCATTGCATATTGTGTTCCTGTTCCTGAGAGAAGGATCTGTAGTTTGCTTCAGCGGAATCTCAAAAGAGTTCAAGATCCAACAAAGAAACTGCTGAATAAAATCTGGACAGGTCACAGGTAGGTAGTCTGGACCTATCTATCCCATGTTACAGAAGAGGACATCAAGGACCGGAAAGGTGAAGTCACTTCCTTGCTCAAAGTCATCCAGCCAATTAGTGACAGTCAGCTTAGAAACCCAATCTCCTTAACCCTGGTCAGGTAGGTTTTCCCCTGCTCCATAACACCGGGGTTTCTTTTAATTGTAATTTTGTAATTTTGAGGACAGAGACCATGTGGCTTGTTTCTTTCAAATCTGTGTAGTTGGCCTAGGGTGATGCCTTGTTCATGGTGAGGGGCTCCGCCAGTGCCCACTGACTCTTTCAGTGGACCTCGTCTTTTCTGGGGACAGGGCTTGGTGCTAATTCCAATGTTAGTGACAGACCCTGCCCCCTGCAAGGTAGCTGGGGGCCAGGAGACTGCAGAATGGCAGCAAAAGCAGCAGCCATTCAGAAAATAACACTTACTCCCACCGTCCCTGCAGGGCAGTTCCAATTCCAATTCTCATTTCACACTGAGCATTCCCATTTAGGAAAGCAAAAACTTCTCCCGGGGAAACAATGCTTTAAGGCAGAGTGGCTGGGTTTAGTGGTGCAATGGGGTCTCACTTGACACAGCGATTGGTTCCAAGACCTCCTATAAGGCAAAAGTCACCTGAAGTAAGAATTACCCTTGAAAAATCCCTTAAAATGCCCATGAAGAACAACGAGCAGACATAATCGCTTCTCAGTAAATCACAGACAGCTAGATTTTCATTCACGTTGGAAGAGAGTTCTGTTGCCTCATTTGAGCAGCAGATGAAACCACTGGTGGGCATTTAGGGCCATACTGGACCAGAGAAACTTGTTGAGTGTGATGAGATGCTGGTATGATGTGAGGCCAAACCAGGGAAATGCAGTCCCGTTCCCCTATCACACTCACTCCGGGCACATGTTCATTGAGTGGAGGAGCAGGAAACATTCACAGTTCTCATGCTTGCTCTCTTTTTCTTGGCTGAGCTTGCACAGTCGACTTCATGTAAATTAAATGGGTGCTTCAGGCATCATCATAATACTAAGCCTCTCATCCTGCCGCCACCTTGGGCTGCTGCTCCTGAATTCCTGACCCACAGAAACTGTGAGATAATAAATGTTTGTTGTTCTAAGCTGCTAAATTTGGGGATAATTTGCTATGCGGAATAGACAATGAATACAGTGGGTAGCTGGAGAGACAGGCTAAGGAATGTAGACTTGATCCAGTAGGGGTATCTTTCCAGAGGGAGTGATGGGATTGGATCTCTTAGAAAGGTTCCCTGGCAGCAGAGAAAGCGGCACTGTGGAAGGGGCAAGGTTGACAACAAGACCAGTTAGGAGGCTCTGCAGATATCCAGGCAAAAGGAACTACATTAGGATGATGCTGCAGAGATGGAGAGAAGATATACAAGAGACATTTCGGAGCTGCAATGGTCGGAACTTACTGGTCAATGCCTACAAATAATAATAATAATAATATCATTACTATTAATATTATAGGTGCCATTTATTAAAAACTTAATAAGTACCTTATACATATTCACCCATTTAATCCTCACAGTGACCTTATGAGGTGGGTATTATCTCATTTTACAGATGACGAACCTGAGGCATAGAAAAGTTACTTGACCTGCCCAATGCTGAGCAGCAGAGCCTCCTGCCTCTGGATGCATCAGAGAGAGAAAGGGAGGGATGATGGTCAAGGGCGAGCTGCTGGGTTTCAAAGCCTGGGCAAGTGGGTGCAGCCTTACCCAAGGTTGGGGTAGATGACTTGAAAGAAAGATATTACTATCACCAATCACCTCCTAATTCCTTAGTGCCTCCTAGGAACTGCTTAATGGGCTCAACTACAATCCAGCCTGTGAAATGTAGACTAACAACCGAGATGGCATGAGGCCCCACTTTTACCACACTCCAGTAAAAATAAACCACTCTGTCCAAATATAGAGTGTTTAGAAGTGCCATGTTTTACAGGGGAAAAGGCAGTTATTTGGCATTAAAAATAGACAAATTTTGGCTGCCCTGCAGATCTGGGCAAGAGCATAGCAATTTCCAAATGGAAACACAAATGGATGGGTGAACCCCTTTCAGACTGACTCAGCTATTTAAATCACCCAAATAGAAAATTACAGCCCCTCTATGGGCCTCAGTTTACTCATTTGTAAAACGAAGAGGTTAGACTAGATGATTCAATGTAGCTTTAAGCTCCAACACTGAGTGTAGGAAAGTCCCAGCTGTCCTACATCATGGACAGCCTGGCACAGACAAGGCTACTCGGCCTTTCTGCTCATGCCTTTTGCTGATAGGACCAGGAATGGTTTTTCCCAAGGATTTTCCGAACTTTGTCAAGAGCTTTACACTACCCTCTTGAGTCAGACAAATTGCTGATCCACAAAGAAATGCAAACCAGGAAGCTCCCCTACAACTAGCATGCCTCCGGAAATGCTACCTTGATAAAAAGAAACCAAAGCCCAGCTTTACTGCAGGGTGGAGGTGTGTGTGCGAGGGCCATTCCAGCCTTTTCCATAACTGAGGGTCATTACCGTGCCAGCAGTTGGTGGGCAGGACCTTTTACATATTTCCTTTAATCCTGAGAGGCCGGCATAGCTGTATTTTACACATGAAAGAACTGAAGGCTCAGAGGTTGTGTAACTTGCCCAAAATCATTAGGCTGGTGGAGGCTGTAACAGGGATTCAAATCCTGATCTGACCAACCCCCAAGACTGTGACTTTCTACCCCAAGGGGCCTCCCTGCTGTGCCACTTACAGTGTAGTCAGAATCGCACTTGTCAACTCCAAGAGGGGCAAGGAAGTCCTGACAAAGCCAGGAGGTCTCCAGGATAGCTCAGGATGGCAGCCGAGAAGCAAGTTAGGCATCTTTTATTCCCTAACTGATTCCCTTGCATTTTTACCACACCTTGAAAAAGAAAGACCAGCCTTCTTTAAATGGTTTTATTAAAAATTGTACCAATTGACTGGAGAAAAAGATACACACATATACATATATGCATGTGAAGAATATAAATCCAAATACTCTGTACAGATTACAAAAAAAAAAAAAGGTTGGGAGGGAGGTCCTCTCTCTTTCCCTGTCCCTCTCCCAGAGGCAAAGTCCGGAGACTCCAGGGCAACTAACCTGGGGGATGAACAAAATGCTACATTCTCACTGGGTCTCCCCCTGGACAGCTCCTGGGGACCCAGGAATTGGGCAGACTGCTGGGCACTAGCTCACAGAGCAGGGACAGCTCTGGCCACCTATAGACAGGGGCAGTGTAGGCCCAGGAGCTTGCAGCACCTTCGGCTCTGGACCACAGCGCATCCACGCAAGAGCTCAACTTTTTTTTGCTGTTCTCTGAAGGCTACAAGTCCCCACCAGCTCTGAGGCCACCCACTGCCCGCAGTGCGCTGCCCACAGAGGCTTCCCAGGCTGATAGGTTAATGCCTCCTACAAAGGGAATCCACCTACACATGCAGGGACCCTGCAGCTTCCTCCAGCGCAGCACTGATTCGCAGGTCTCTGCTGCTCTCTACTCCCCCTGCCCCCTCCCCCCCAAGTCTCCCGTAAAGAGACAAGCACCCCTTTCCTGGAGGAGCGTGCTCCAGGCTGAGCAGGACAAGCACGGTGGTTCCCCCGCTCCTTTCCCAAAGGCCACGGCCCCCCACTGCCGGGCCCAGGCCGGAGCCATGCAGAGGGGAGGGCGAGACAGATCAGCCAAGCCCCTCTGAGCTCTCAGAACAGGCCACAGAAGCTCTAGACACTGACCCATTCCCCTAGGGGCTGGGGAAGGTCACCGAGAGGTGATCTTTTTCCACCTCGGATTGAGCAAGACAAGGTTGCCGCCGCGGCCCAGACTCTGGAACAAGCCGAGGCGACAGAGGCGCGGCACAGCCGCTCCTCCAACCTCGAAGGGGGAGCGAGAGGTGGGGCCCGGGGTGGGCCCAACCCCCCACCCTCATCTGCCTCCCGGCTTCTAGAAACCCCTACTCTGGGGTTCTGAATTAGAAGGGCTGTTATGTGCATGTCAGGTCTCCCTTCCTCCAGGGCATCTCTACAAAGAGGAGGGAGATTTTCAGTCCCTCCCCACCCCCAGCAAGCCACAAACGCCCCACAAGTCTTCAGCCGGCTACAGGTCAGGACCCCAGTCGGCCGCTCCCTCCCTCCAAACCTGATCCCCCACCCCTCACTGGCGACAATCAGGCTCCTGGGGGTGGAGAGGTGGGGAGTGGGGACCCCGGGGGAGGAGTGTCTCTCCTGAGGCTGGGCTTGAGGAATACTGAAGACAACTCACCAGGCAAAGGGAAAAGGGGCCAGTCTAGACCATCAGGCCTATCAAAAACAGCCAGCCAGGAGGAACTTCTCTCCCTCCTGGAGCTACTCTGCTAGTTACTCCTGGGTATTTTGGTTTTTTGTCTTGTTTTGGCGGTGGGGTGTGGGGGTGGGGTGAGTGTAGGTTATAAGGGGGTGGGTGTTGGATTTTGCCCTGACATGCCTAAGGATAGTGAGTTAGTTCCTGGGCTCTCATTAGATGGGAACAGTGCAGTCAGACAAACAGCTCTCCACCCAGCCCCAGGCTCAGTGCTCAGGTGGGCATGCCAAACAGGACTCAGGTCTCAGGACAGGCCACAGGGCATCCCGCCTGGGTCTGGCTAGGTCTCTGAAGCTAATGGCTTTGTCTCAGCACCAAGGCCTAGACCGTTTGTTCTCTCACTCAGCTCAGGTGGAAAGTCTGCAAAAAGGGGTTGAAAGTGGCAGTATACGTAATCCTGGTTTTCTTCCGTGTATCTGCCAACAGCCTGCTTTGGTCCAGGAGAAGGGAAAAAATATATTCCCTGCACACATCATAAAATGGTATGGAGACCCACGGGGAAGGCTGGATTTCACAATGGTCAGCATGTCCTAGAGCCAGTCGTCTTGCCTGTTCCCTGGGCTCCGCTTCTTGTAAGCCAGAACCCACCATCTTAGCAGACAAACCATGGTACACACCCTGAGAATATAATTCTGGCCAACAAGAGGTAATACCTTCAGAATATCCAAGTGAAGCAAAATAAAGGGTTAGGCAAAGTTTGAGGTCCTTCTCCTCAGGGCCACCGTGAGCCCATGTGGCGGCACCTTTGTGCAAATTAGGAAAAGGCATCCCTTTCTCTGAGCACGCGGCAGCCCACACAAGGACACACAGCTCAGTGGGCAGCGTACAGGCTGGATTTTAGCCTCCACCAGCTCCCTCTGCAGGAGTCCTTGTGCAGTGAACGACCTGTACAACTGTACATCCAGAAGATCAATTCCTCCTTCAACAGCACTTAAGACCTCCTCTCTGCAGAATCAGAGGAGCTTAGGCTCGTTCAGACTTGAGAATCCATTCTGGTCTCCTCTTCCAGTTTCCTTGGATAGCCATCCCCCCCACACACACACCCTTCTCTGCCCAGGAAAGCCACCTTTTTTTTTTGGAACTTGCTTTATCTTTAGCACCATGTTGTCTTTTCTTAGATATGCAAAACTTATTATTAAATTCCAGATGTCTGGTTAACCAGTTCCCTGTGTCTTTTCAGACAGGTCTGCTATCGGAGATGCCAGACCAGCTGCTTTAAATTCTCTCCATTAGTGCCACAGCAGGGAGAGAAGGGAAGAAGTTCAGAGGCAGTTGTGATCCTGCTGAGTTCCAGAGCATGTCCTTCTAGCCTAGCTGGAGAAAGACAGGAAACGTGTCCCCAGCTTTGATAGCTCCGTACTCTAATCACTGTCTGTTAGTCTAAAAGACACATTTCAGTTGCCAAAACCACTGCCCTGGCTTCTTCCTGTATTCCACTAAGTGTGAAAAAGGAATGGGGCTAAGGAGGAGGAGGTACATTGTTTCCAAGGAAACCAAGGGGTCTGGGTTCCTCTAGGGCTGACTTTTATTTATCGGTGGGATGGCCGCCACATTTACCAGCCCCACTGCAGACCTGTCCCTTTATGCCCTACAGTTCTGATGCTGGGGATGAAGTGCATTTTGGTGGCTAGGTCTTTTGAAAGATGCTGACAAAGGCACAAAGCTGCTAGCTGCAGCACTTTGGTTATTCAGCTCATCCATGGTTGGCACCCAGCTGGTCCTAGGCAGTCCAGTGGCTGTGTACCTCAGTACCAATTCTAGGGCCTCCAAATGGGACCAGGTCAGATTCGAGGCCTACCCAGAAGTTTGGGTCACTTTGCGGCATGTTTGAGGGGTCGTTGGAGAAACCCAACCCTCCCTGAGGTCTGCTGGAGATGACAGGGTCTGGCAAGAATCCCTGAGCCCTTGGGGTGGGCACTGGCTGGGCCAAATCAGAACCCAGACATGGAGCTGGCTGGCAGGCCTAGTGAAGTTGCTGGAAAGTGCCTGACCAAGGCCCTGGGGGGTAAAGCAATGTTACCTTACCATTGAGATCATGGAAGTGGAAGGCTGATAGGTTTGACGGAACTGGGAGTCTAACCCAGTCTCCTTTGTCTTGACCAAGTTCCTGGGGGAAAAGCTACAGCCCACTCCCGGGAGAACATCACTAACTGGTCATCTTCGGCAACTCGTCAGAGCCCTTGGGAGGTTCCACCATCACAGACACGTCAGCTTTCCCTTCAGCAGTGTTTGACAAAGCCACCCCCATCCCCCATTCCTGGTCAAGGCCCTGAATGGGAAAGAAGGTCCCGTGTGGGTGTGCCTTGTGTATATATACAGAGAAAAATTTTTTAAATCAAAACACAAAACAATAACAAAAAACAACTTCACAAGACGCAGTGCCAGTCGCCCCCGATGTCCTTGCTGATCCAGAGCCTGCTTCTGGTGCCCCATGTGGAGAGGGCAGCCCAGCCTCACCTAGGCCCTGCCCCGTTCCTGTTCTCTTCTCTGTCCTGGGCGACGTTGTGTAGGAAGAGAACCTGCCACCACACACGATTTCGGTTCTGCTGGTGCTGAAAGGGAAAAACAGCAACATAACTCCCAAACACAGCTCCTTATCATTTCCAATAAAAGTTCAGATCTATAGCACTTTAATCCTATCAGTACAGCAAACTGGAGGTGGGGGGGATGGGGGAAGGGGGACAGAAGCAGCTGGGAGGAGGAGAAAGTTGGAGTTCTCCAAAAACAATTGCAGTTTTAACATTAAAAAGAAAAGACCAGGCTCTTTATGCACTGTACACAAGAGGATTAAACTTTTTCCCCTGCTTGCAGGATTTTCCAGAGTTTAGCCAAGTGCTGCTTTTAATCAGATTGGCTCCTGAGCCCCTCAGACCTCAGCTGCATGAACAACAAACTTTCTTCAGAAAGAGAAGAAGTGCCCCCCTCTCTCCCCCCACTCCAAAGTAACGCAGAGAACAAGGGGGAAAAGGAGGGGGGCACCTCCATCTGCAAGTGATTTGACACTGTGAAGGTCAAAGGGTTAATCTTCAATTTAAACCACACTGCTGAGGCAGCAAAAATCTGATTTCATCCAGTGCAAACACGCACACACACAGACGTGCACGCACACACACACACACACACTTGCGCGCCTGCCCCCTCTCCTTTCCCAGCATCTCCAGCTCCATGCTGCCCTTTTTATAGCTGCTCTTGACAGTAAGCCATAAATAATCCCTCTTGGAGCGCTTTCCTACCGACTGGAGCCAATTAAACGTTAAGCAAGAACATACTTGAAAACAAAACAAAAACAAAGAATGCACACTACACTCCAGAGGTTATCCCAGGTCCTACTGTCAGGCAGGGAGACTGGGGGCAAAGGTCAGGCGTCAGTGACTGACAGGACAGTGGCTGCTGCCGCACCCACACAGGTACTATGGCTTAGGGGCCAGCGGAGGCCCAGAGGGGATAGAGGAGGATTGGGGAGGGAGCAGGCACTTCCCCAGCTCCAATCACCCCAGGCTGGAAGAGGCAGCTCTTTGTCTCTGTCTGCCAGGGCAGGAGGACTGGGCTGGGGCCCCCTCCACCAGTGGGTAGGGGAATAAAAACGTAGTGAGCAGAAGGCAGCCTTCAGTGGCTTGGCCGGAAAGAAAGCTCATGAGAAGTATCCCAGGGGATCCAGGGCCTGCCCCCAACAGGCAACTCCTAGCCGGATGGGAAGAGGATCAAGTCACTGGCTGGAAGGGAAAGGGAGCCCAGGTTTCCTGGACTCCCAGAGCTTCAGGGCTTCGTGGGGCTGCCAGCCTCCCTGGCCCGTCCCCAAGCCACCATGCAGGTTTCATGGGGTCCCCTGCACCCTGCCTCAGGCCCGAAGAGCAAAGAGGTGTCTACTGAGGCTGACCTTAGGGCCCTGACAACCAAATGAACACAGAACGCACTGTGTCCGGGGCTGTAGCTTCCCTCTTTCCCGAGGAAGGGAGACTGGAAAACAACCCGGAAAGTCGGACGCACCACAACTGGCAGGAGGGGCAGGCAAAGCAGGGTGAGCCACAGAAAGGCCTGGCAGCCCGTGGCTGGGGGGACGGACGGCTTCCTTGTGTTTTATAAACAAAGATGAGTAAAAAAGAGGAAACACACCCGGCTTAACAAAATCTGGGGAGAGTAAAGCAGCATGAAAACGGACTCAGCTGCAGACCTGAAAACGCAGGCTGCAGTAGCTGGGCAGACCCCCTCCTGCTCCCACCCCAGCCCGCAGCTGCTGCTCAGGGCAGGTGCAGAGGTCATGTGGTGGAATGGAAGGAGAATCCAGGAAAAGCCTGATCCCTGGAGAGGCCAGTCTGCTAGAGTTCAGAGTCCTCAGGTGCCTGTTTGAAAAGGTCAAGTAACAATAACAATCAGGATTATAGTAATAACAGCACCATTGAGTGTGCCAGGCTCTGTTCCAAGTGTTCTGCATCCTTCACAAAGGATGGTCCATGAACCAGCATCCTCCACTTCATCTGGGAGCTTGTTGAAGTGCAGACCTACTGAATCGGAACATGCATTTTAACAAGATCCCTAGGTGGGCCCTATGAGATAGGTATTTATTTCCATCATCCCCATTTTACAGAAGAGAAAACAGAGAGGTTAGGTAACCTGGTCACAGAGCCACTAAGCGACAGGGACTGGATTTGCACTTAGACCCTCGGCTCTAGAGCAGCAGCTACCTGTACCACTGCGCCACCATCCACTTTATACCAAAGCAGGCCCTCCATCCTCCCCTTCATCAAAGCAGGAGCAAAGCACCTGAAAACAGCCCAAAGGCCAAGGAGGAGAGGTCACAAAATCTGTGGTTCGGGGCATGGGCCAATCTCTCTGTATGCCTAAGTTTCCCCCGATTCCCCTCATGGAGGCCGCCTGCTGCCTGAGTAACTTCCTGGTCCCTGAGGTCTCTGGGATGAGGCAAGGTAGCACCTCAACCCCGTCATCTGGGGATGTGGGAGGACCCAGAAGCAGCTGTGGCCAGAGAGTGTTGTCAGACAGGAAGGCCAACATCTTGCTGGGAGACAGGCCAGCA
>PVKY010004827.1:0-18544 GCA_004027775.1 Bradypus variegatus
GTTGGAATTTTTCTGTATGGCCTGGACTGGTTAAAACTTCTCGTCATACCAATTTAATAATGTATGGACTACAGGCACATTTTATTTTCCTGATAAAGCTTTCCGTAGCAAGCATTGTTGCTCTGAGAATCTCCCAGCTATATTCAAAGAGTGGTCTTTGGCCTCTCAAGGTTTCCCTGCTAAGTAAGCATGTATGGCTACTGCAAAGCCTTTGAATGATAAATGCTGCAGAGAGGCAGCTTCCAGGCCTCTGCTGAGCTGACCGCTCGTCTTCCCACTTCAGAAGCCACAGGTGCAAGCCCGCCGGCTGCGTGGAGCAGCGCGTGAGCACGAGGTGGCAGAGGGCAGGCATTGGGCCTCACTGCATGCAGGTGTTTTACATTTCTGTCTAAGGGGCACCAGACTTACCCCCAAGCCAGTGCTCCCTAATGTTAGTCTCATAATTTGCACACACTTGGATCCTTTGAATGGGGCCTCCCTACCACTCAACCTGTCCCATGTCCCCTTCCCTCATCCCATGTTCTTTCTTTCCATTTGGCCCCTTTCTGCCCTTGCAGAACAGGTGTGGTGTACAGCCAGACTTCCTCCGGCAAGCTGTGGGTGGAGGGGCTGTTCCTCCAGAGGGGTCCTTCCAGAAATTGATCGTCAGGGGTGTGAGTGGCACCAGGCCCCTCCTGAGGGCCACCAGCGGCCACCACTCACCACTGCTAGACAGCAGGAGTGCTGTCAGAGGAGGCCACGCACTTCCCATCTTTGCCTTGGGCCTTGGCAGAACTATGTTCCACGGTCACTTCGGGATATAAATGACTGTTTTATTCAATACTGGGGAAAAAGTGTGTGTGTGTGTGTGTGTGTGTGTGTGTGTGTAGTTTTCAGACTACTGTTTTAGAGGCCAATATGAAGAAGGCTTTCTGATTTTTAAAGTAGTGAAAGGACTTTTTAAAAATGATGAAGTGGGTACTTTTTATGTTACTAGAGGAATTAAAATTACCAAGTTTTCTGGAGATCAATTTGCAATATGCAGCAAAATCACTGAAAAAATATTTCCACCTGTGAAACAACTATTGCAGTTCAAAATATTCAGCCCAAGGAAAAATCAAACAAAAAATCATATAAGCATCTTCACTATCACTTACAATGGTGAAATATAGAAACAACTTGTCTAATAATAGTTAATGAATAAATCTATAATATGATCTATACTGCAGCCATTAACCATGTTTTTGAAAAACATTTAACAGCTTTGAAAAATGTGTACAATGTTCAGTGGAAAAGTCTTATGTTCAACAGGATGATTGTTTAAAAATATATTGGCAAACAGGAAAATAAATATCAGAATATTAATAGTGGAAATGTGGGGTGGGATTAAAGGTTATGTATATATATTATTTTAAAACTATTTTCTAAGTTTTCTATAATTAACATAGATTACCGTTGTTGTCAGGGTAAACTTTAAAAGTAATGAGTCCTAGGATGTGATTTCATCACCAGATGACATCTTGTCTTAAGCCAGTAATAGGTCCCCAAAGCCGGGCATGTAGAATCACAACATGGTAGCAGAGGTCCTCAGCCCTCCCTCCCATCGCAATGGGCTGCACAGCTTTGGAAACACCCCAGGGCCCGGCCCCAAGCCTCAGAAGAGCTGATGTAATAATTGGTGTGCGCCTCAGCCACGGGGGCCATTTTTTACAGCTCCCCAGGTGACTCTCATTAGCCACCTTGGTCTGCCAAGTCAGGTCCCCAGTAACCAATGCTTTCTCCCTCCCTCCAGTCAGAGCCTGCCCTCGGATAAGGATCTGAGACGTTACCCCACAATAAAACAAGTATTTCCAATGGTCTGTCCTGTTCAGCCTTCAGCAGCACCTCTGGCTATGGGGCACTCTCAGGCATTCAAAGCTGCTGGGAGGCGTTCACCTCCTGGGCTCTGGCCCGACACACAGGGGTCCTGGCTATAGGTCACCTCTGATTTCTCATTTCCGGGTGGGGCGAAGGAGTTTGCCCAGAAGGGCAAATGGGAGCTTGGGAAGAACCTGGGAGTGGGCGAGGGAGAGCCGGCCACTCACAGGTGTCACTTCCCCTCAGGTGCCTGAGAGAATGGCCATCGCAGAGCCCGGGCGGAGCCACCTCCTGCGGTTCCTGAGCACCATGAGCCTCACAGTCATGGTCATCACCCTGCTGTTCTACGCTCTTCTCTGGGAGGCCGGCAACCTCGTTGACCTGCCCAACCTGAGAATCGGCTTCTATAACTTCTGCCTGTGGAACGAGGACACCGGCTCCCTGCAGTGCCACCAGTTCCCGGAGCTGGAGGCCCTGGGGCTGCCTCGGGTCGGGCTGGCCCTGGCCCGGCTCGGCGTGTACGGGGCCCTGGTCCTTACTCTCTTTGTCCCCCTGCCTCTCCTCCTGGCTTGGTGCAACAGAGACGAGGGGGAGAGGCAGCTGGCAGTGGGCTTCCTGGCGGCTTCCTCGGTGCTGCTGGCCAGCGGCCTGGGTCTCTTCCTCTCCTACACGTGGAAGTGGATCACGCTCTCCCTCCTGGGGCCTGGGTTTGTAGCTCTGGGCATGGCCCAGGCCTTACTCATTCTCTTGCTTTGGGCCACAGTTGCGTTCCCTCAGAGGGCAGAGAAGGACAAGGGCAAGCTTGAGAGCTGCTAGGTCTATTGACCTGATTGCAAGGTTGTGAGCAGTTGAACTGTGCTCAGAGAATTCAAGGGCTGGTCTCTCTTCTCAGCCATCCTGTTTCGCAGCTAACGCTGACTGCAAGCTCTAGCAGAGGGGACCCACTGCGGAGGGGGTGGGGCACCCAGTGTCAGGGAGGCTTCAGCTGCTGCTGCAAAGACCAAGGCCACAGGACGTATCAGGCCAAGAGGCAGCAAGGGTGGCTGGGCACCTGCAGCTTCCTGGTGGAGGGCTGTCTGTCCTTCAGGACTTCTGAGGCTTCTAAGCACACCCTAAACCACACAGCTCCTGCTTTTTAACTGATCTGAGCAAAGCATTCTGACTTTATCCTCAGGAGGGTGGGGAAGATAAGGATTTGTCATGGAGCCAGATTTCCAGTCTGACTTCCGACTGCAGTGATGGATGGAACCCAGTGTAGGTTTTTATCAACAAATGAGGGAAGGGTGTGGGCAGCATCATGAGGGAGCACCTTGGTGTCCCTTAGGGCGCTGCGGAGCAAGCTGACCTGCCCTTCCTGTGTGTGCTCCAAGTCTCACCTTCTTTGCCCAGGGTGGGTCAGATGTGTGAGCCCCACCCCAGGGACTCCACCCTCAAAGAGCTGGAGGTCCAACACTGACCTCCAAGGGATTCAATGAGGACAGAATACACGGGGCAGGAAGAGAAGGCTTGGTGGCTCTGAAGTTTCCCTGGAGTCAAATACGGCAGGGAGTCCAAACGGCCACTCATTCCTAACAGGTGACCTGGGAGCACAGGAGCAAATAATTCAAATCCTTGGGAGGGCCGAGGAAGGTGAATAAGAGTGAATGGTTCCACATACATACAAATGCTGTGCACTTTCACTTCTCAAACCAGAACTGCAAAGAATATAATCACAACAGTGTATGCATTGGGGAATTTTATGTATTTTCAGTATCTGTATCGGAAAACCTACAGGGCAAATGGTTTACTTATTCTATGCCTGTCAAAAACCACAGTGAATACAGAGGCAGAAATGTGGATTCTGGAGTGATGTGTCCGACTGTCTCCTTTGAGCTTCTGTCCCACTCACTCTGCAACTGCCTAGGGACCAGGAAAATGTGTGCCAAGGCCATGACCTCCAGGTGGGGCCAGGGTGGCAGCTCTGGGGTGGAGGCCCGTCTGCTCCACCAACTGCCAAGCTGGGTTTATGGTGAGCCTGAAGCTCCCACATGGGCAGGGAAGTGTGGGCACCACGTCTGCCTTCAGGGCTGGCTGGAGGACTAAGGGCTCATCGACTGGCTGATTGACTCATGATGGACATTTTTAAAAACAGGCTTCCTCTGTAAGGACAGACTGTGCTGATTAAACTACAGGAATTCTAGTCTGCTAAGCAGCCATACTTCTCTTTAAAAACTGATTGTCTGGATCCAGTAAGTTTGACCACCATTTTTTCTGAAACCTGAATACTGAATAAAACAGACTCTTGGATTCCAGACCCTATGGGCTGGGAGAAGGCACAGTGCAGACAGGGATGAATTCTAATGGGAACTCAGTTCACATACTCAAAAAGGCAGCACCCAATGCCCAAAGCATTGCTCTGGGATGAACCTGCCTATCAGCACCCTTGGGATACCCTGAGAGAGGGAGGGGAGGCCCCAATGTCTTCAGCTGCTCTCAGCAGAATGTCCTGTGAATGGTTTATTCCCTCAGCTGAAAAATATCTCTCTGACATACTTTAACACATCCTCATCCTCCTTAGGGCTTCTACTACAGGCAGAGCTGGAAGCCTCCGACCGCTGGGAAGGGCAGAGGCTTGGGGGAAGGGCTTCTCTCCCATTGTCCTCGTCCTCACTTCTGCTCCCCGGAGGACTCAGTGACACACAGGGCGTAGGGGAGAGCTCCAGCTTATCAGATCCTGCCAGAGAACTCTGCTCCAAGGGCTTTTCCTGTTTGCGGCCCTGCAGAGTAGAAGAAATGGCAGATACGACATATGTATTTTATTTTCCTAACGTGCTAGCGAGTCAGTCCGTGAACATATCTAGGAACAATTGTGAAGCCAGCGTGTGACCAGGCTGGGCACTGCTCTCAAATCAGTGACCAGCCACCCTCGCTTCAGCCCACTCGGCCCCTACATGCTACCTCTGCCCTGCTCTTGAAGAAACCAGGACCAAGCTGGGACAGATGGGGGCAGGGGCATGAGGAATAGCTGAGTAGAAAAGAAAAATAAACAAAAAGAAAAAACTTGTCTGTAGAATGGAAGACATGCAGGATAGAGGTGAAAAACCTAGCTCTGAGTCCAAGCTCTGTCACTTACTAGGTATGTAATTCATGGAAACTCAATTTCTTCATCTGTAAAACTGGGAGAATAATATCTGAAATACCTGTATCACTGGGTTGTGAGGATTAGATTAGATTGTGTGTGTGTGTGTGTGTGTGTACACCCAGTAAACTATAAAGTACTACACAATTCTATAGGGGTACAATTATTATCATTATCACTATTATTTCGGGAGGCCAGGAAACGTCAGCAGCATTCTAAGTAGTACGGTGGTTAAGAAGTCATCTCACCTGACTAAGATCCCTTAGAGAACATAGAGTTAAACATCTGATGTCCACATACACACTAGCCATCCCCAAACAGGGAGGTTCCCACCATACACCCAACCCTCACCAGGCATCGTTCCCCAAATGCTGGCTACATGCACACTTCACGTGGGGAGGCCAAGGGGAGCACGGCAGAGAGAGGAAGAGAGGGGCCAGGGAGGAGGCGGCTGGCGGATGAGCCTCATCAGTGAAGCAGGGGGAGCAGGCAGGGTCTCAGTAAGGGTAACCACAGGCCTGGTTTCTCCCCATAAAGAGTTTACCTCAATCAGGACCCCCAGAGCAACATCTACAATTTCTGCTTCATTCATGCAGTACATGGTCTTGACTGCAGGAAGTCTGAAACAAAGACGTGAAGCCACACATGAGGACAGTGAAGCCTCGGGTCTCGCCAGGAGGAAGATGAGAAGAGTGTGGCATCGCAGGGCCCTCCCACCAGGCATGAGAGCGAAGGCAGTGCTTGGGAGCTGGGGGCACCCTCAGGGCATGAACAGGAAGGACTCCTTGTGCTGGTAACCCAGTGATGGGCACAGGGGCTTCCTGAGGCAACAGTGAGGGGCTTTCCACACTCAGCCAAGGCCCCACAAAGGTCTGAAAACAGGGAACGAAGGCTGGATCTGGAATCAAACTGTGAAACACACACAGAGGGTAGCAGCATATGTACACAGACCCCCAGGATCAGACTCGAGTGAAGCTTACCTGCACGTATCAACACACTTAAAGACAAGACTGCCCCTGTCGGAGAGGGAGGGCTATCAACAAAGAAAATGTAGAGGGAGAGCTAGATTGGGGAGCGCTGAGTGCCTGACACCTTGTCTAGAAGAACAGGTGTCCTGGCCCAACCTGAAGTAGCCGGTATGGCAGGGATGTCCCCATGGGGGCAGGAGCTGCTTGCCACTTGATGCTGGCGGCCTGAAGACCCCAGCAATTACCTCATTCAACTAACCCCCCACCCCATACCGGTTTCTGATTTCATGCTGGTCCAGCAACTTGTAGCTTATTTGTCCTTCTCTGAAGATCTGTTTGCACCAGTCAGGAGCCTGGAATATCTGGGCCACTTATCCTGCTCACTTGATGGTTCAAATTTTTGTTGCAAATGAGCATTCAGGTGTTATGGACAACTGGCATCTGAGAGCTCGGCTAATGTCCGCAAAACCCTGAGAGGTGGAGCCCCTACCTGTGTGCTGGTCAGTCAGGAGCCTGAATGGCCGAGAATTCACCAACATGGAGGCAGAATGTGGGCGCCCATCTGAGGGACAACCTGTGTGCCCTCAGCAACCCCTGAACTTCACAGATGCCAGACTGTAACGCTCGCTCACCTCACCGTTGGCCAAGAGCCCCAGCGCCTGCGAGGCTGCCAATCCCTCTCCCCTCCTCCACCCAATATCCCCCAGGAGTCCCCTGACCAGACGCTGTCCTACCTTGCTGCTGCCACGGTCACCGCTGCCATTCTCCTCCTTTTAGGGGTCTTCCCCGACACTGCTCTCTTCTCAGCCACCTGGGCGGTCATCCATGTGGGAAGGACCCTCTTTTTATCCCCAGAGTTGAAGATTTCCATCTCTCCAGTCTCTCATGAAGAGGCCGGAGGGCCCAAGGTTAGTGACTTGCTTTCCTATTTCAGGACAGCAAATCCCACTCTTGTCACACTGAGAATTGCAGGCCTGTTTGGTCTGAATGGGTTTCAATCCTTAATTCCTAAAAGGAATAAGAAAGCCCAGTGAAATCGAACAAGTTAGCTGACTGCCAGCCGTCAGCCACAGTTACTGGGCAGTGCAGGCCAGAGGTGCACAGACTTTAAGCAGGCGGGCCTGGTAGTGGGCAGGCCAGACGGGCTGGGGGACACAAAGCCCTTCAATCTGTCCCAGGGCCCAGGGATCCACCCAGGCAGCCATGACAACAGAAATGTCTGCCTGTAGCCTCTCAGCGAGTGGAAGGGACAAAGGAAGAAAAGAGGCAGAGTCCTCTAATATTCCCCTTCATGTCATCCCAGATGCTCACTGTCCTCAGGGTGCCCAGCCTACCCTACCCCCAATCTTGGCTTGTTTATAAACAGTAAACTTCAGGCCATACTGATCCGCAATAAGGTTTCACTGGTCAACACCTCCTTCCCTAATCCCAGAAGTACTAATACTTATGCCTGGTCAAATTTGGAATCAGTAGTAGGGGTTAGGGACCATAACTGTGCCTGGCTCCCCTGATTTGCAGAATCCAGAACAGACCCCTGTGCAGCCTCTGATCTGATAACTTGGCCTCCCTGTTCCCTACCTGCACTTGACTCCACTCCAGCCACTGAATCCTGAGGCTCATCCCCAATGGTGAGAACAGGGGCTGTAATTCAGATCCAGGTTTCTACCTTTCACTTACGAATCAACACAGAAAGAAGCTTAGGGCTCCAGCCTTGGGAGGATCTTAATGGAGCAGAGGTTTGCCTAGAAAAAGGTAGGCAGAGATTCCTCTCTGAGACATAACTTGGCAGTTTATTGCTCATCCATTAGCTCTGTTTACAATTTAAGTTTAAAAAACAATTAGCAGGACATCCTCCTAGGCTGCGGCACAGAGGTCAGAACTTTCCCAACCCACCTTCATTTCTGTCAAAATTCAGGCTGTGATAAGTGTCCCTCCTACCATTTAATGAGCACTACCAAGGGACAGACACATCACAAGTACAGTGCTGCAATCTAGGCCTACAGAAACTTGACCCTGTGGTAGGTATTAAGTCCATTTTACAAAGGAGAACAGACATAGTAATCTGCACAAGATCACAAAAAGTTTGAATGCAGCCAGCCAGGATTTGCAACCAGGTCCAACAGACTCCCAAGTCTGGGCCTAAACACTCTACTACCCTGCTCCCAAAGGGTGGGCAGCAGCATCTTCTAGAAACACGTCCTCCTCATCTGGAGCTCAGTGCTCATAGGATGTCGGGGCTGGGAGAGACCTTAGAAAATCCAATCCGAAGCCCTCCATTATTTGGATGAAACTGAGGCCACGCAGGAAAGCGACTTGACCGGAATTCCTCATCCACAACCTGCTGCTCTTTACTGGGGACGCCTCCTTCCACGCCCCTCATGCGGGGTGAGGGTGCCAACCTGCAGGAGGGGTGAGACCAGCGGTTTGGAAAAGGGAAGGGGTAGATAAAACATCCACCTGCGGCCTCGCTGGATGACCCAAACTGCAGCTACCCAAGGAGGCGAGAACAGGTCATGCCCCGTTATTTCTACCTCCGGCGGCCGCCGGCCGTACCCAGCCCCGGGTCTGCGCGCTCCTCCGGCCAGGCGCACTTGCTTTGCTTCTCTCTCGGGTTTTTGGTCCCTTTGTCTTGCGCGACCTTCTTGGTTTCTAGAGCGGAGCCGGCACGGCGCAGCCGGCGAGAGGGTTCGGGGCGGTTGTGGAGACCCGGTCCCCACCCGGCTCTCACCCGGCGGCCAGGCCCCGCGCCCACCTGCGCCGTCCGCCCCGACCCCGGGGCGTTTCCGGCTCCCGCGCGGCCTCCGCACTTCCGGGTGCCGGGCCGGCTCGCGCCGACGGCGCCCTCTGCAGGCAGCCCGGGCTAGGCGCACGCGATGCCCACGCTGGGGACTTCCAGGCTGATGCAAGGAAGCCCCCGCCCCGCTGGCCCTGTCCCCAGTCGCGGCTCGCTTGAGGGTCTCCGGTCGGACTTTGTGGAAGAGTCAGTTCCTGGGCCCACTGAGTCAGAAATGAAGAAAGCCGGGAGAGGCGTCTGTATTTTTTAAGTCCACCAGGAGGATGCAGGTTGCCCACAGCGCATAATATTAGATTGTATTTGCTCATTTCTAAAAGTCATACATTAATGGCTTTGTTTTTATTTTGTGTTTTTAGGCAGCATCAAAGTGTCAGTAATCCCCCACCTCACCTAACCCCCCACCTCACCCCACCCCAGCCCTGGCAGAGCCCCCATCATTACCCAACTTCAGCCAAGCTCAAAATCAGAGGAAGGTTGGGGTCCAGCCAGGAGCAAAAAAGGAAATGAGAGAGAGCTTTTAAAGTGCTCTTTGTTTCTCTGTAATCCTTAAAAAACATTTCTGCCAGCTGTGGAAACCATACTGGGAAGAGAGAATGGGTAGTAAAAGAGTGAAACTTTGAGATGAAGAGAGGGAAACAAACGATGAATTATCCCATGCAAGTGAAACACATGACCACTTTTTAAATGACCTAAAGAACCCTTGGCAGAGATAAAGAGGATTGCTGTTTCAGTGAAGAAGGGGAAAATGATAAATGGAAAACAGCGTTGGTTTTCTTCATCGGCGGGAAGGAGGATTACGCATAGTGGAAGTGAGTACAAATGTGTAACTACTTAGTACCAAGTCTTTGGTGTTCTCTCATAATGGAGCCACAGAAATACCGCCTCTACTCCCCCACCCCCACCCCAATTCCCAGCAGAACTGAGCCAAGGATTAGTATCAATTTCTTGGTGTGTTTCCAAATTAGGTAACTAGGAGGCTCCCCACTCCAGAAGTAGGCTAGAACCAAAAAGGGCTCTGAAATAACTGTCCCAAGCAGCTTGTGGCAGCAGCCTTCCCTAGATCGGTGAAAAGGCTGCCCCCTGCCGTCAGAGCCTGTCACCCCACGGTGGCTCCTAGCACGAGGCTTAGTGGCAGGCGCTGTGCCTCTCCTGCTTAGCTATGAAACAGAGGACAAAGGGGAGTGGTTCCCTCGTGCCTCCTCACTTCACGGAGGACCTGCCTCTTCAAGGTCCCATCCCAGCCAGGGGGCAGAGGGCAGGCCACGGGCAAGGGTGTGGGCACCGCTGAATGAGGTGCTGCTTCAGCCACAGCTGGAATGGCCTAAACCCCAAGTTCCAGTCCCAGTTCCTTGACTGACCTGCTGTTTCCTCTCACCATTCACCAGCAGGGGCCCAGGCAGCTGGCTCCATGCAACCTCAAGGACATTAAGTTGAAAGAGGAATGAGGGGAGTGACCAAATGAAGGAGGGAAATAGCAGTCAGCCCAGATGGAGAGGGACAACCAGGAGCAGAGGCCTCACCCGTCCTCATCCTGTAACAAAAGCTGCCAAGTATCAGGGAAGAGAAAGAAAACTTTGGCCTTGACTTGAGCCCAGCGAAAATAGTATCAGCAAAAACTTCAGTTACCGAATAGACGGCTGTGGGCCAAAGTCCTACTTGTACAACAAAGCAATGAGCCAACCTGCCAATGAGGAACAGCCCCATACCCAACAATGCAAGTAAAAGCTGGGGTACAGCACCTAGGTTGGGGAGCTCACAGCTGACCGTTGCCAGGGCAAAGGGTGAAGGGAGAAACTGCTGCACACGCACATCTTGGAAAGAGGCACCAGATGACCATGAGAGAATTAATTTTTTTTTTAAAAAGAAAAATGAGCAAATATATACAAAATACTGTTAATCTCTCCTGGGTCAACAGAGCAGCCATCACAATGTTTCTTCCTTCTTCCTAAGTTTTTATGGTTCAAGGTCACTTCCCGCCGTCTGGTGCATGATTCTGACGGAGCTCAGGAGGCTGGTCTCTGGGGAGCACATGCCACATGCTCCATGGGGCTCCCCATTCCAATGCTGCAGCCAGGCAGTGCCCCAACCACTGGGCAGTCTTTCCCTGAAGGTACCCACACTGCCAGGGAGCAGGGGACAGAGGCATCCTGTCTTTCCCACCACTCCCCAGGGTAATACTGCTTCCTCGGGTCCCACAAGGCAGGTCAAATCAGAATTTATGGGCCAGGAGGGTGGTCAGCTTGATCTTGCCATCCATGGAGGCGGTGAGGCAGGTCCCACAGTCCATGGCTGTGCTCCAGTCCACAGTGACCACGGGGGCTCGGTGACCACCCAGGCTCAAGCAGCTCTCCAGCACCTTCTCATCCCCACCCAGCTGCAAGAGACAGGAGAGAGGAGGAGGCGTCAGCGGATACCACTTACAAAACAGACTGACTGTAGGTGGCCTGGCTGCCCCCTCCCCCCAACTGGCGTGCCCAGGTGCACATGCCCACCTTTCCAGAAAACCTGTTTAATTTCTTGGACTAGGAAATGCTTTCACTTTCCTGACTACAGTTAGTCTTAGCTTAGGTAGAAAACAAACTCCACAATATAAAGTTCCTTAAAAGACAGAATTTTCTCTGCTTCCTTTAACTTGCTGGGGGCCAATGCCTCCTGGACCCACCCTGTTTTTCTCCAAACATCATTTCTCACAACCTGACATTATATTATACATATGTTAATTTGTTTAATGTTTGCTCCCCACCCCTCCACCCTCCCCTCTGGGAGAGCAAGCTCCAGGAGGGCAGGGCCTTGGTCAAGTCTCTCTGGCAGGGTGGCCAGTATGCAGCCCCCAGAAGAGAAGCCAGCATGGTAAACATCCGCCCTCCTCTACCCCCCAGCACTAGCTGCCCAGGACTCATGTGTTAAAAGTCAGGTGGTCACAAGGAAGGGGAAAACCAGGGAGCAGGCTGAGTAACCACCAATACAATACAAACATATGTAGCAAGAGATATGACATATTCAGCCTTCAAGGAGAAAACATTTTTAGAAATCATAAATTAAATTGTTTATAGATTGAAAAAAGGGGTTCTGAATTTCATTATATCCCTTACGTAATGAGACCCCATCATCGAAATTTAAGAAATTGTGCCTGTAAACCCATTCATTGGTTACATAGCAAGTCTGACTGCAAATGACATACACTGACCAGGGCAAATGACAAAGAGCAAAAGGTACACAGGCTACATGATTTAAAAATACACACACACACACTCATTCGTGTGGAGAGCAAAGTACAGCCCAGCTAAAACTCAACCAAAACAAATCTTTAAATAATAAAATAACACTAAGCTTGTCAACAGGAAGGTTTTACGGAATCTCCCCAAACCAAGGAGAAATTATGGAGCTAATTTTTAAGGAGAAGGCAAGAGATGCCAAGATAATCATCAGCCATCATCTGTAGGAAAGAAGAGCCTTACTGACGTAAACCCCGATTCTCTGCACCAGGCTTCAGGTCTACGGTTCAGAAGGCTCCTCATTTCCCACCTCAGCAGTCAAGACCCACACACTTACTCGCCCTCACTCCCCCCTTCCCCGCGTGCAGGGCTTCACTTGGGCCGATCCCCTCACGCCCACCCATGAGCTCTTGCTCTGCTATGCCCGTGGTGGACGCCATGTACTAAATAAAGGCCTTCCTCCCTCCCCCATCTACTCACTCCTCCTCATGCTGCAAAGGCTGCAGCTCCACAGACCACCTGCCTCTGCGGGGGTCTTCTCTGAGGACTCGGTCCCTACCCAGCCTTGGGACAGCTGTTGCACTAAGCCAGCATCTCCCAGCTACACAGAATGGCTCCCCAGTTGGCGTCTGTGTCTTTCTATTTGACTGTGAGTCCCACGAGAGCAGAGATCACACTTTCGATCTCTTTCGTATCCTCCACGGTGCCTAGTCCAAAGTCGGGCACACAAGTGCTGTGCAAAACATGTGCTGTGTGACAATCTATGGCAACAAGAGACACCAAAAGCCCTAAGCAGAGAATACTGCACCTTGCATGACTCCTTATACCTACAGACAAACCACCACCAATCAGGCAAATAATTAAAAATCAACACTGAGGCTAAAATGAATTCACTTGGGACAAAAAATGTGAGCTTAGGCTACAACCCAGGTCCTCATCACTAGTCTATTTGATGATACTAGTAAAATAGAAGACGTTTCTCATTTCATACAACCCTACCCAAACAAAAAACAAAACAGTACATAAAACAGGAAAACTCTGACATGAGAACTAAAACAAATGTTTAAGCTGAGGGACAAAAAATGAGAAGTGAACAACCTATGTTGGGGTTTCATAAATCACACCCCAGATTTCTGTCTAACTGTGGACTGTAATGTACCTGACCATGGGACCATAGATAAAATAATAGGTCTATACCAGATTAGAGCAACTAAAATAAACCACCTACGCGCACGTTTCCCAACTCTTCTCATTATTCTTTAAGGTTTTTCTATAATAGGCATGATTCCTAAAGAACAGAGGCAGGAAAGGACAGCTATCGTACGAGGAGGGACCAGGCCGGGGTCTCATGTCTGCACCGCGTCCCAGGCCTACAGTGAGGAGGGCGCAGCGGCTGTGCGTCCCGGGCGAAGGTGTCTCCCACTGCAGCGCAGGCGGGCTCCTGCGTCCACGCTCAGCCATGGCGCAGCCCTCCCGGGGACCCTCCCGGCCCCCCACGCAGGCCCCACCCGGCTACCTTGTAGATGACGCCCCCTGTGGCGGAACACGTCAGCATGTAATTTCCCTCGGAGTCAAAAGCGAAGAGTCGGCCCCTGGGCACTTGAACCTGCTTGTAGCCGCTGTACCCCGACAGCACGAAGGGGCCCGTGGCATCAGAGGGGAGGCTGTACTCGGACACCTTCAGGCCACTCTTGTGGATGTTCCACTGGATGAACTGGAATCACAAAGCACAACCAGAGCGCTCTCTCAGCAGGGGCTGACCCACAGGGCGCAAGCCGGGAGGAGGAGAGAGGAAGGACCCCAGGCAGTGGCCGGCTCCGGCAAGCCACTGTCCCTTGCCACGGCTCTGACATCTCGGAAAGGGCTTTCAAAGTGCCAGAAGCAGAAAAGGGGAGTGGAGGAAAGGTAATGGGATGATCCCCAGTCCAATCTCTTCCAGCACACTTTAAGCATTTTTTAGGGAAGAAAATCTAGGAAAAGAGCAATATCATGTCAACATCCAATAGTTCTTTCTCTGTGGCCTGACTGCAGGAGAGGAGAGGGGCTGGCAATGGCCTCTGCCTGGATTCCTGGTCGTCTGAGCAGGGGGAGGGTGTCAAGTGAGTGTAGTTACTATTGCTGCTGTTATTGTTACTGTTCACAGGGTTAGAGCCCAGCTAGAGACGACACTCTCAGTACATTTCCACGTTCTCAGCAGTGCGGGCAATTGAACGTGGAGCAATGTCGTTATAAACTTAGCTTCTTCTATTGCAGTGACCTACCCCACGGACAGGCTACTTGGTGCCCGCCTCTTAACTGGGAATCTTACCCACATAAACAGGAAGTCAGGCTTTAATTTAAAATCCCTTCCCATAGTTTTCAAATAAGAAATTTATTTTTAATTACTATTTCAAAGGATAATACAGGTAGATAGCATAAAATTCAGACAGGTATACATGAAAACCAAGTCTTCTTCCTGCTTCTGCCTACTCCTTCCCTTTCCACGGCAACTACTGTGACCAGTTCCTGCTATATCCTTCCCAAGAGAATCTATAAGGTGGCAATAACTTTTACTTTCTTCTTTCCTAGCTTCCTTTTCATAAAACTCTGTGGAGGCTTATATCCACTGCATCTGGGAAGCTGTCTCCAGCCCCCCAGCAAACTCTAAGCATCCACTCGGACCACCCAGTTACCGAGCTCACCGGCAGCACATCCCAGGCCCAAACCCTGACCCCCATGAGCCATCCACAGTGAGAGAAGACACTTGGCTTCAAGGAGGAAGGATCTGGGTACTTCCATCCATAACAGCCAACTCGCACTGAAGTCATTTAAACCTCACAAAGATCAATTATTATTATCCCTATTTTACAGATGACAGAAGTGAAGCACATAGAGGCCCAAGCTCACAGAGCTAGTAAACGGCATGGTCAGGATTTAAACCCAGCCCATCAGGTTATACTGGTGCTCTCTAGGCTCTCAGATGCCCAGAATGGAGGAAGGGAGTCTCTAATCTAAACCTTGCTCCCACCTACCTTCCCGTCCTCGCCAATGCTGTACACGGTGTTCTCGTCGTAGCTGAACTCCACGGAGCAGACCTCTCCGCCGTGGGCCTTCCAGCTCATAGCGCACTCGTGCTGCTGCATATCTGTG
The DNA here is from genome assembly GCA_004027775.1 of Bradypus variegatus. NCBI lineage: Eukaryota > Metazoa > Chordata > Mammalia > Pilosa > Bradypodidae > Bradypus > Bradypus variegatus. The sequence goes on from PVKY010004827.1 coordinate 15,061, forward strand.
TCAATGAGAAGCCACTAAGACTCTGGCCTGCACTGGGGAGCCACCTGCCCAAGCAGGAGGCCCTTCTGCCCCGTGCTCAGTGTGTGTGATCTGTTCTGAAGGCAGAAGGCCTCCCACACCCGACAGGTGTCACAGAGTTGACGCCCGCCAGAGGCCAGGCTGAGCTTCAGAAGCAGCTTCTTTCACTTGGTCAAAAGTGAGCTTCAGGAATCCCTGGGGTAACTGGAGTTCATCGGGGGGCCCCTAAGTCTAGGAGGACACACAAGTCCTTCCTGTAAGGCCTCTGTAACTTCCCACTCGGGGAATCTGTTAAAGGCCCAGTCGCCTAGTTCCAAACAGGACTCACTGACTCTGAATCTCCTGGGGACAGGGACCTGGCCTGGGGATTTCTAAACAGCACCAGATGATCCTGATGTAGACCTCTGGCTGGGAAACACTGCGCTAATGCTTTTATAAGGAGAATGAAATACCCACACCAAGAAGGCAGGATGGCATTACTCCAGTGTTTCCTCTTGGATCTCACATAGGTCTGAGGATACAGATAGAGCAGTTCAAAACAAAAGGACGATTATACTACACCCCCTCCCATGGCTATTAACACTAACAATGTGAAAGTTGATTATTGCAGGTATACTGAAAATAGCAGACTCTGACCAGAGTTAAGCTCTATTACAAACATCTTAAATCAGGGTTCTGCAATAGCCTTCAGTTCAGCTGGCAAAACTCCAAGTCTCCTCTCTAGGACACCAAAGGAAGGAACCAGGATTCCATGAGTACAAACAGCCAGATGCTTACCAAATAGCCGGATAACACCATCAGCCGCCCCTGTGACCAGCAGGTTCCCATTGTGATTGAAGGCTGTGCAGTTGATAGCAATGGGTTCTGGATCCAGAGAGAACTGGAGCTATTAAAAAAGGCAAGAAAGGGTTTTAGCAGACCTTAAGAACAGCCCAGCCACACTGCTTATCCCAACTCAGACACACATACAGGCTCCCCAGGATGGGTTTCCAGCCAGCTCCTCCCTTACATGGTGTGCCAGTCTGAATGTATTATGTCCCCCAGAAAAAGCCATATTCTTTGTTGCAGTCTTGTGGGGCAGATGTTTTGGGGCTGATTAGATTTGCATGGAAATGCACCCCACCCAACTGTAGGTGATAACTCTGATAAGATACTTCCATGCAGGTGTAGCCCCACCCATTCAGGATGGGTCTTGATCAGTGGAACCATATAAATGAGCTGATGGGCAGAGGGAACTCAGTGCAGCTGTTAATGACATTTTGAAGAGGAGCTACAGCCGAGAGGGACACTTTGAGGAAAGCATAGGAACTGCAGATGAAAGACAGTTTGAAGATGACTGTTGAAAGCAGACTCTTGCTTCAGAGAAGAGCAACTGAGAGTGACATTTTGAAGAGGAGCTGTGGCCTAGAGAGGAACATCCTAGGAGAAAGCCATTTTGAAACCAGAACTTTGGAGCAGACGCCAGCCACGTGCCTTCCCAGCTAACAGAGGTTTCCCGGACCCCACTGGCCATCCTCCAGTGAAGGTACTTGATTGCTGACGTGTTACCTTGGACCCTTTATGGCCTTAAGACTGTAACTGTGTGACCAAATAAACCCCCTTTTATAAAAGCCAATCTATCTCTGGTGTTTTGCATTCTGACATTATTAGCAAACTAGAATACATGGCTTCTCCCAGAAATTTGGATCTGAGCTTTTGCCAAAGTGCTGTACATGAGACCTTCTGTTCTGTTTTTAAGAGGCAAAGTCTCTGTGCCTATAGACATTCAGCTTTCCATACACAGACAATGATCCATGCTTGCTCCAATTCTAATATGAGCCATCCATGTCTTAGCAACCTACATTTTACTCAAAGTGCATTCCAAGCTAATTCTTATTGAAAAGTCAGATTGCCAGCAGGGAATAATAAATACATCAATTGCCTTTCATTACAGGCATCGCTAAGTAATGGAAGAGTGACTTGCAAAAAGCCTTGATAGTATACAAAGGTCATGCAGCTGCTCTATTCCTTTCCCATCGAGCTCTACATATCCCTGCAGAAACACTTATAAATAGAGGCAGACCCAGGCTAGCCCACAAAATTCTCTATTGTGGCTGTAATGATGTTTGTTTATTTATTCTTTGACCATGTGCCAACAGTGATCAAAACCACCTGTGCCAGTTTTGATGTGTTATGTCCCCCAAAACGCCATATTCTTTAATGCCTAAAGAAACAACCAAGATGAGGGGAGAAGAAACCTCTACATAAAGCTGGGACTCCAAAGAGCTATATCCTCAGGGCAGAAATTAGCTGGAAATGATCCCACTTCACAGAAATGGAAAACAAGAAAACTTGCTGTCTGAACCTCAGAGCCAAGTGGAAAGGAAAAAAAAAATTCTTCTGGAAATTTATAACCATATAACCCAAATGTATAACCCAAATGTAGTCTAGGAAACCTCAAGAAGAGAATTTATTTTAAAGTTGTCAGGAGTTGGTAGTGACCCAAGGACCTGGCAAAAACAAATGGAAGTCTTTTCCAAAGAAATGCACCTTCAACCCAAGCCTCAAATATTCCCACAGATAGAAGTTCAAGGAACATGAACCCATAATCAAAATTCATAAGACACAAGGAAACAAGACAAGCAAGCACCCATAGAAACAGCAGGGGGCAGAATCAGATCCACAAAGATTGCTGATACTGGAATTATCAGAGAGAATATATAAGGTGTATGTTAAATATGTTCAAAGGAATAAAAGAAGGAATTCAAAACGTAGGTAAAAATGAGAGATTATTAACATAACAAAGCAGGTTTGAAAAAAATGTCGAGCTTCTAAGACTGAAAAATACAATACCTGAAATTAATATCCTAATGGATAGGTTAAATAGGTTAGATATAGGGGAAGAAAGAATTGGCAAACTGCAAGACAGATCTGAAGAAATTATCATCAGGAGTGCTACAAAGTGAGAGAAAAAAAGAAAGTAAAAAGTTCTAACATTTGTCTAATTGGAGTTCTCAGAAGGCAAGAGATAGAGAAGAGCAATGTTGGAAAAGATGATGACTAAGAACTTTCCAGATTTGAATAAAGGCACAAATGCTCAGATTCAGGAAAACAAGCAAACCCCAAGACTTAAAAAAAAATAGACAGAAAATGTTTTAAAATATTTTTTTAAAAACCCAAAACTGAAAATCCATACCAAGGCACCCACGTAAGATCTTAAAAGCAGCCAGAGAGAACAAATAACCAAGAGAAGAATGCTGATTAGACAGACAGTTAACTGCTCAGTTTCAGCACAGGCAGCCAGATGACAACCAAGTTGCTGAGTTAGGTGAATCAGTTAGGTGAATACATACACTATTCTAGAAAAATACATATACTATGATTCCATTTACATAAGGTTAAAAAGTATACAAAACAAAACCTGTGTTGTTTAGGGATACATATAAATGTGGTAAAACTATTTTCTTTTTTAAATAAAAAAGAAGAA
>PVKY010004828.1:0-18536 GCA_004027775.1 Bradypus variegatus
GGTAAGAGTGGAAAGGGTCCAGAGTGCTGGATTACAAGTGGGGACATTGGTTTGGCTTAAGTTCACACATTCAGAGACCATCTCTAGAATGAGGGCATCAGAATCAGAGACATTGTTAGGGTAATGATTGCAGTCAGAAATGATGGTTTCCTGGGGGGTAGGAATTTGAGTCAGAAAAGTAAGTTAAGCTAAGGTCATTTTCAAACAAGGTATTCTGTAGGTCAGGGTGGCAGGTAGGAAGAGGTAGACTTTGATCAGAAGAGGTGGCCATGGGATATGTGAATACTTAAAAAAATCAAAAAGCCCAAAATCTGTGTAAAGGAGCCATCTCATGTTCAGTTTGCCAATGACATTATGTGCTGCAGGCCTCTGCTGTCCCAGGAGGCCACATGGGGTTGATAGAAGGACAAAAAGTGACAGATTGGCAAATCTTTTCTTAACCAGACAAGCAGGAAGAGGCCGTGGAGGCAACTCCAAATGGCACGGAGGGGAACTGCAGACTCGCCGCAGAGCCAGTGACCCTGCAAGAGCACATTCCCTTTTCTGAATGCACCGGTTGCTGTAGCTAGGGCAGGCGAGGGCAGCACCGTTTCCCTAATAGCCTGTTTGCTGACTCTTCTCCCTTCGTTCACTCCAAAGGCTTCCCCCCAAGTTCCTCTTTCCCTTTGTTACCTCAAACACAGTCGGAAATCTTCCTCTGCTACTTTACACAGCTCTCCCATCCGGAATCTGCTTCTCAGCCATTCTGGTAACATTTTCTCAAACTCCAAGATCGTCCTGGCTCTCTGGGGAAATAAACAAGCCTAAGTGCCTTCCAAGGAGCCAGGACTCTGCACCAGCCCAAGGAGCACAGCAACATAGAGTGCATGTGTGCACACATACACATGCATACACGTATACATACACACATACAGGCACGCACATACACACATACACATGCATACATTAAAGCACATGCACACATGCATAATACACACATGCACACATATACACATACATATGTGCACGTGCACACACAAGCATACATGCAAGCACATGCACATACATAATAATACACATACACACATATACACATATGCATACACACATACATGCACATACACACATACATACATACACATACATATATGCACACATATACACCACTCACAGTCCACTGGATGCTTAGTGCATAGATACTGAAGGTTTGGCTCATCTACAGAATTCAAAAGTGAAAAAGCAGAAAATTCAAAAGTGAAAAAGCAGGAACGTTGGGTAAGAAGTTCAAATTACCTTACACATGACATAAGTAATGTTTTCAGAAGTCCAGGAGTTTCCTAACTGAAATTATCAGGCCGCTGGCAACCCACAGTGGAGGGAGACTTAGACATCATGCAGTCCCCTCCTATCACACGCCTGCAATCCCCTCAGCAGTTTTCCTGGCAATAATTTGTCCAATCACTCCTGACTATTATCAAGAATCCAATTAAGCAGGCCCTAGTTGTTAAAAAGTCCTGTCAAATCAAAGCTTTCTTTGCTGTAGTTCCCCCATTTCTGCCCTCAAAGGGAGCTCTCTCTTTCACAGGGAGCTCTCCAAATGTCGAAGGGACGCTCATCTTCTGTAACCCTAGTTCCAACAGCTATTCCTCAGAAGACACAGTTTCCAGTCCTCTCCTGAACCTGGTCACCACCTCTGGACACATCCTGTGGGATGGTATGTGAGACCCGGGCGTGTGAGGAGAGTGGAGGGCAGGATGGAGCAGAGCAGGACTGTCACCTCCATTGTCCTTGACCCTATACTCCTCTTAATGCAATCAACATTCACATATCACACCAATGGCTCTGAGTGGAGCACCCCCTAAGCCAAATTTCTCTCACACGTGCTGTCCTTCAGCCACACTTCCTATTCAAGGAACCCAAACCAAGGCTCCCCCAAATCTGGCCAGTACAGGGCAGGCTTATGCAGATTCCCAGGCCCTGTCCCACTGGTGATGATGGTTGTCAATAAGAATGTGCTTAACCAAGTCCCCGTGGAAGCCCCCGCACCAGGGTCTCAGCCCAGACCCACCTGGAGGCGCCAGATGCGTTCACTCTCCTTGGAGACATTCTCCACAGTCTCTCCCATCAGGGCGATGAGCATGTTGAGGAGGAGGACGAAGGTGAGGATGACATAGGTGATGAGCAGGATCAGAAAGAGGATGGGGTACTTGGAGTTCTGTTGGATGTTCAGGTCACCCAGGCCTATGGTGAGCTTGAAGAGTTCCAGCACCGCGTCGCCGAAGCTGCCATAGGAGCTGCAGTTGCTTTTGTTCTTGGAATGTTTCTCAATCAGCGAGGCCAGGGCTGGGGATACATAACAGGTGTTCTCTTCAGCCTCTCTGCCTGGTCAGTTACCCAACAAGCTCATGCATATTGCACTTGCACACACATGCACATGTGCATACACACACACCACTGAATGCCTCCTCCCTCTGACCACTCAAAGTCTTGCTAACTTTTAAATTCCATCTCAAGCCTAAGCCCCTCCAGAATCCTCTTCGCCTGGTTTTTTTGCCCTGACCTACTACATAAAGGCCCTTTCTGCCCAACAAAGCCCATACTCGTCTCCCTCATTGACTCCACAGTTCAGCCCTTGATAACTCACAGCCCTGCAAAATTCCTCTTTATAATCTATGTGTGTGTCCCTGGCTCCCCATCCAGGCTTTGGGCTCCTGACCTCCTGTAGCCTGGGTGTCCCTCCCCTCTGCCCCCCAGGATGGTGAGATCCTGAGTCTCTTCCTCATACTTAGTAGTGATTTCCCCCTAGGCAAGGCCCAGGGCTTGCTCTTCTCTTCTTTCCAACACAACATGGCAGTGGTTTATTAGTGAAATAAATGGATGAGTGAATAGGATGGATGGATGGATGGATGGATAAACAAGCAGGTGAAGATGCAAATAAATAAACAAATTTTGCCCAAAAAAGGTGTCACCCAGGTGGGAATAGCTCCTAATTTCAAATGCTAATGATCACTGAAAAAAGTACTGTCATGGGAAAATAAAACCATACATCTCTATGTGAAGGTTAGAAATAAAATCAGGTAGTGCTGTTCCCTCTGTTGTAAATGGAGAGATTTTAAGAGAGGGCTCACCACCCACAATCCCCAGAAAACTAGAAGGTTCTCCCAGATATATCTGGGACAAACTGCAAGAGTAAAATAACATAAACAGCAGGACCAAAGGAAGTTTTCCTGAGGTATTACTTAACTCCTATTTTTCAAAGTCCATCAATCAAATTTCTGTGAGCTTTAGTTCCCCCAGCTGTAAAATGGGGCCAAAAACACCTGCCAATCCTACCTCAGGTGGAGAGGGCCACATGAGATGATGGCTATGAGAGAGGGGACATATCACACAGTGGGGAGGAGAGGGACAGAGCTGGTTCAAGTCCCGGACCCTCTGAGCCTCAGTCCCCTTATCTGTGCACAGAGATGATGATTTCCTACCTGATGAGATGTTGAGAGAAGTAAATGAAATAATGCTTATAAAATGCTCAGCGCAAGGCCTGGCACTCGCAAGTGCTCCAGTGGTAGCTGATGTAATTCTTGCTGAGGCTGCTGCGTGCTTTCTCATTTTGACAAATATATGAATTGCTGTACAAATGTGAGAGTTACTATTATTGATAAATCAATTACCTACTCCAAATCCAAGTAAGAACACGATATAAACAAACAAGAACTTCAGAACATCATGCAGAATGACCTACAAAGAAATAAACATGGTTCAAATGTAAGGCTTGAGCACATGTTCACTATACAGTGTTCTCACTTTTTCACAATCTTTCCCCACCACTGCCCTAACCATACCTTCACTCAGCCCACACACCCTCTCCCCTAACCAAGTCCTCCTGGTCCTCCAAAGGGCAGCTCTGGGCCCCACCTCCTCCAAGAAGCCTTCTGTGCCTGCTCCAGTCCCATTTTCTCTTCTCCCTCCATCCTCCCGAAAACAGTCTGCCTGTCTCTGCAGATTCACCCTGTTCTTTGGTGCCTTTCTTCGTAGGGTCTCACATCTGGAATACTGGGGGCAGTGGTGTGCTGGAGCTGGCTCATACCGGATCACAAGAGCTGATTGTTAAATTTTCATGAATTTATTGACTGCTTGTTAAGTACAGCCAATATTAAAAATTAAATTATATAAACTTATCACTAAATAAATCCTATTGAAAACAAAGATAACAAATATTCAAAACTCATCACTTTCTAGCTATTTTTACTACATTTTACTATCATCAATGCTCTTGAGATTATTTACATCCACCATGCCTGCATGGTGGAAATACCGTATAATGGTGTGTACATTTCTTTTCAACTCTGCATTTAGTGATCTTGTGTGGGTAGCCAGAAACCAACCATAGTTGGTGAAAGTATTCACACCATGGACATTGGTAAATGCTAGAAATCAGAAATTTGTTGACTGTCTAGAACTAAACTTAAGAAAGTAATGGAGAAAAATGTTAATGCAGATTCAGCTTAAAAGTGGTCCTGTCTTCCCCTCTCTCTTTCTAACTGAGCCACCTCAACAGGTGAACTCACTGCCCTCCCTCCTACGTGGGACCCGACTCCCAGGGGTGTAAATCTCCCTGGCAACGCAGGATATGACTCCTGGGGATGAATCTGGACCTGGCATCATGGGACTAAGAGTATCTTCTTGACCAAAAGGGGGATGCAAAATGAGACAAAATAGTTTCAGTGGCTGAGAGATTTCAAATGGAGTCGAGAGGTCACTCTGGTGGACATTCTTATGCACTATATAGATAACACCTCTTAGGTTTTAATGTATTGGAATAGCTAGAAGTAAATACCTGAAACTACCAAACTCCAGCCCAGCAGTCTGGACTCCTGAAGACGATTATATAATAATGTAGATTACTAGGGGTGACAGTGTGATTGTAAAAACCTTGTGGATCACACTCCCTTCATCTAGTGTGTGGATGGATGAGTAGAAAAATGGGGATAAAAACTAAATGACAAATAGGGTGGGATGGGTGAGATGGTTTGGGTGTTCTTTTTTCACTTTTATTTTTTATTCGTATTCTGGTTCTTTCTGATGTAAAGAAAATGTTCACAAATAGATTGTGGTGATGAACGTATAACTATATGATCATACTGTGAACAGTTGATTGTATACCATGGATGATTGTATGGTGTGTGAATGTATTTCAATAAAACTGAATTTAAAAAATGTGGTCCTGTCTATAGCCTTTATATTGTGAATATCACAAAAGTATTGACCAAATATTCTTCTAGCACTTGGAAACTATTATCTAATTCAGCAAAGAAGTTGCTCACATCAATGACAAGCAAGTGAAGTTACGACATAAGTTTTCTTCATTGTTTCACTTTCATCTTACTCCTTAAAGTAAAAAAAAAAAAAAATAGCAACCAACATTCATGTCAGAAAACCATAGTTGTTTGTCAATTGCAACCATTGATTGGATGGCACCAGATAGGAGAGTTCACAAAAAAACAACAAAAGCAATCTCTGAGACTCAATTGGTGATGTGGAATTTGCAATAAAAAGTCCTGTATATCCTATCATTATTTGGAAATTGCAAGCTACATATCCTCTGTGTGGTAACATGTATAATAAATGTACGTACATATATATGTGCATTATTCCCAGAGAGCCCATTGTTAAACATTTACCAGCACACCACTGCCTAAGAGTGAGACCATTCCTTTAAAAAGTTATATCCCTTCCCAATGCCCAACAAGCCCAGGTGTTTTAAGTTCTGGGCATTTAAAGCCTGACCAAAGGCAAAAGAGACCATGGCATTCTGGAGAAAGAGCAGAGGCCTGACCCTTGGGAATGTCCCCTTTCCTCTCCGGTTTCCCTATCTGAAAAATGGGTGTTCTCTGCCGGAACTGCCGTTCCTGGGGGCCCTCCCGCCTGCACGTCCCTGACCCTCGGCAGCTGCCGACGCACCTTCTGGATCATGACGCTGTACATGCCCATGGACTGGAAGCCCCGTGTGTAGTAGAGCATGTTCGCCCAGCCCAGGGCCATGGCCAGCACGAGGCAGGCGAGGTACTCTTTGTAGGCAAACAAGTACAAGAAGACAGACAGTATCACAAGCACAGCTTGGATAAAACTGTTCAGGAGACACAGGAGACAAGGGCCTTATTTACTTCTCCTTGGCATCAGGGCAGCGATATCCAAATCCCCCAAATCTCCCTTAAACCCCCAGTGCTGTGCTGAAGAGATAAATAAGGCCGCCTGAGCTCCACTCGACTGTGTCTAAAATCCAGCCTTGCAGACCACGTCACCAGATGCAAGTCAGGCTGGCTGCAGCTGACAGGGACTTCCTAAAAATACAGATCCCCAAGGCCCCAGGAGAGTCTATTCAGAAGGTCTGGGGTGCAGCCCAGGCTGCCATATATTTTCTAAGCCACCCACATGATTCCAAGTCATCTACATAGATTTGGGAACCACCTGGGTTGACCGAACCCATGGTAAATGATTGCATTTTTAACCAATTTAACAAAAGTTGTCAACATCTCTGCTAATAAACCAATCATAACCAAAACACCCACCCCGAAACCTACTAATTTTTTCAGCTTTTTATAAGTAAAATAAATACCAAACATACAAGATCAAAGCCTACTCCTAAACAGTGTGTACAGCAGCTGTCATTCAGATATCTGGATAAAAACCCTCTCTTGGTTATAACATCGGGCAGTCTCCCTGACAACAGAATAGCTGGCTTGTTAGGGTTAGGATGCAGGCCACCTTGTTTTACTGGTGCAGTAAAGAGTAAACATCTGGATGATCAGTTGCATTTAGGACTGAAGGGAGAAAAAATATCTATGCTTTCATCTATGCTAACAAAACAAATAGGAAGCAGAAGAGCGGGACAATGTATTGGTGGTGTTGTTTTTTTTTTTCTACACTAAAACCAATAGCTGTATGAATGGATTTTTGTCTGGAATCATCCTACATCTCAAAGGTACCACAACTACCTGTGGCTCACAGCAGGGCTTGGCCTATCCATTCACTGAAATTTTGGGGGGCCTCACCTGCCCATGGGGATGAAGAACTTGGTTATGTTCTCTGAAAGGCAGGTACAGACTTAATAAAACTACCAAGTATTCTGAAATGTCAAGCCAGACTCAGGTGATAGAGACGCAGCCTCCCAGATGCTTGGTCTAGGGATCTGGGTGGGATCTACAGAGCTCAGATTCTTCATCCCAAGCTGCGGCCCTGTCCCGTCATGCAGCAACACTGCTGAATCAGCCTTTGTTCATTTAGAGAGGGGAGTCACGTAAGACTTCCATGTCAGCAGCACATGACCTCATTCAGAGAGGCAGCTGAGCTGGGCTCTCTTCCTAGGGCCCTCGGCACTAGCTTGGGCGGAAGATGACACCACTAAGCTCCACCTGAGTGCGAGGGACTCCAGTTTTCATGCCTACAAATGCAACTCAGTGACATCTCAGTTATCTCCAGCTCTGACCTGCCAAGGCCCAAGATGGCAATTTCTAGACCCCATGCCAGTAGGAAGGGCTTCCCTGGAACTTCCCTTTCCAAAAATGTGAATAGGCAGCACAGAGTTACCATTTGATCCAGCAATCCCCCTCCTAGGTTATATCCAACAGCTTTAAAATATCTGTCCACACAAAACCTGAAAAAAGTGCTGATAGCAATATTATTCCTAATGCCAACATATGGAAACAACCCAAATGGCCATTATGGCATCATGAAAGAAGTCAGAAACAATGGACCACATATTGCATGAGTCCACTTATATGAAATATACAGAACAAGCAAGAGTAGATTAGTGGTTGCCTAGGGCTGGGAGGATGGGACGATTGGGGGTGGGGGTTGACAAAAAGATGCAAGGTTTTTTGAGGATGATGAAAATATTCTAAAATCAATTATGGTAATGGTTGCACAACTCTGTGAATATACTAAATATCATTGAATTGTATACTTTAAGTGCATAAATTGTATGGCATGTGAATTAAGCCAGTACCAAAAAAAAATTTTTTTAAATGAACAAGACAGCTAAGCCTCTTTATGCCTTCTCCACACTGCCTGCCACCTGGGGCTCTGTGACAGGATGGAGTTAGCCCTCACCTGCAATGAGATGTGGGCACCGTCCTAAGGTTTTCAGTCCTCCATGGAAGGGGGTGGGGGCCTGGCCATGTGACTATGGCAGAATGAATGGGACATGATACCACAGCAGGTGGCTGTGCCAGGGGGCACCCGCGACACAGGACTTTAGCCGTGCCAAGGAGGTGATGGCCAAGGGAACTGACCTACTTACAAGACAAAGTGAAACCAAGCGTCGGAGAGGATGGACTGCAGATCTGAGGGCCTCAGCAGGAAGATCGCCATGCCCTAAGGCCAGAGAGGAAGGAAAAGCTGCGCCATCCCTGGGTGGGTCTTCCTACCCCTTGCTGGAGGCTCGAGGAAGGGAGTGCTTCCCCAGGACTGAGAATCAGTGAGAGCATGTGTGAAGGCCCAGCCAGAGCCTGGGTGAGGGCTATGGAAGAGCACCCGTGTCTGGGGAATACAGGTCACCCCAGGGTGAGGGTGGATGCTGCCCCAAATCTTCTTACCTCTCTCACTCCTCCCCCCATTGTCACCCCAGAACTTGCAAGGCAACACAATCACCACAGCTACTTGCCATTGCCCACTATGTCCTAGATTTCCACCATCTGAACCTCTATTCATGCTGCTCCCCATGTTCACCCTGTAGTGACCTTCTCCCCAAAGTCCTCATGCCCGATTCTACCCTACTAAAGTACATCCCATACCCTCTCTGCCTTCAAGCCTTCCCTGATTCTCCTTGTCCCCAGATAAAAGCCATCTCTCTTCTTCTGAACAGTGGTCTGAACCCAACTTATGGCCCTTTTCAGAGTCACCATAGAATCTAGATGTTTTTGTTCAACTTAAATCCCCCACCAGACTGAGAGTTCAATGAAGGGCAAATGGCCTCTGTCCCTAACACCTCCCGCAAGGCCCCACATATAGAAAGTGCTCAGGACATGTCTACTGATTAGTTGGATGGATGGATGGATGGATGGATGGATGGATGGATGGATGGATGGACAGACAGACAGAAGAATGGATAAATGAGTAAACAGCTGGAAAGATGGTTGGATGAAGAATGAATAGGAAAATAAATAGGTGTGTGGATGGATGGACGGGTGGATATATATTTGAATGGGCAGATGGGTAGATGGGTGGTGGGTGAATGGAATAAGGTAAGTGACTGGATAGGTAGATGAGGATGGGGGAAGTGGATGGGTCCCTGAGTGACTGCAGGGTAGGTAAATGGTGTATGAATGGACAGATAGATAGAGGGTAGGTGGAGTAGATAGGAGAGGCCTGCCTTATTAACTTATTCTTATTTTGTGGCTAAGAAATCTAAGACTTAGGGGGAAAAAAAGATCTTTCTCAAAGCCCCCAGCAGTAATGGCAGAGCAGGGCAGGATGGAAGCCAGGCCTGCTTGCACCTTGCCTGCCTCACAGGGAGTCCAGAAGGCCTTCATATCCACTCACCTCTTTCACAGAGATGCACATGGCCCAGATGAGCACAAACATCCTTCCTAGGAGCTGCAGCCACCCCATCTTGTGTGTCAGGGCCAAGGGGTGTGGGAGGGACTGAGGAGGAAGGGGGAAGGATGGTCACGGTCGGGAGGGAAGAGGACAGGGGAAATGCCTGCTCTGGAGGGACCGTGAGCCACACACATGCTGAACCAGAGGCCAGCCTAAGCCGACCTCTGTACAGGACAAGAGAAGGAACGGCAGCCCCTCACCCCTCCTCCCCACCCACGCTCCCCACCCTCAGCAGAAACCCAGAGCTCTACAGTGAGGAGCACGAGCCAGTCAGTGCTAACAGCTCCTCACATCTCATGGCAGTCATGCTTTCCACCCACCCACATCCAGACACTCACAGGGCCTCATATCACAGTCAAATAGAACAGAGGTTCTCTGCCCATGCGACAGATGGGAAAACCAAGGCCAAAGTGACAGAGCCAGGGCAACATGCCCACCTCCCATTTCCTGTGGTCCTCACAGCTCCCCTCACACAGCTCTAGATTTAGACAGAGCCCGGGCAGAGCCTGGGTCTCCTAATCCTTCAGCTGTCCCCCAGTATGGGCCAGCCTGGGGCTGGGTTCCTGGAGTTAAGCCCAAGTAGACACAGGAAACATATTCAGTTCCCTCCAGAAACTGTGAAGGGCACATTCAGGGGACCCCAGGCAAATCTCTTGGCCTCTCTGGGCCTCAGATTCCCCATCTGTGCATGGGTCAGCTCCAGGCCCCTCCAGCTCTGACAACCCCAACCCCCCACCCCCAAGGGACCCACGTACTTCCTCCTCTCGGGGACGATAGTAAGAGACAAGAGTCAGGGTGATGTTGTAGAAGAAATAAAAGCAGAAGGACATGAAGAACATGTACTTGGCAAACTTCTTCCACTTCATATGCAACAGTGTGTGCAGGGGCTCCAGGGTCAGCATCTCGTGCCGGTTCTGGGGGTAGAAAGACACCAGTCACCACGGAGATGAGGGAGGCAGGGGGGAGAGGGTCCATTTTCAAAGGGCCCATCAGCAGTTCTGAATCAGCAACACCTTGGCAGAAGGGGGCCGGTCGTTAGATCAATGGACTGATTTGGCTGGAAATGCTGGGAGGGTAATTTCGGGCTCCTGAGGCTGCCGCCCCGGCGTGCTCAGACAGCAGCCAATGCCACCTGGGGCTTCCAGCAAGAGGGACTGAAGGAAGGGGAGTCTGTTGCCTGAGGTTCCAGCCCAATTTGCACCCCCTCACTGTGTGACCTTAGGGCAGTCCCAGACCCTCTCTGGGCTTCCAGCTCATGGTCAATAAAACTTATAACAGTGTCTGCCTCACCAATCTCACAGGCTGCTCCAGGAATCATAACTCTTGGTAAAATATGAAGACCCAGCCTGCTGCCTCACTTCTCCTAAGAGTTGAAACCCTCTCCTGGTGATCCTCTCTCTTCCCCTCCAGCTTCACTAACTGCTCTCCACTCCACGACACACACACACACACCTCCTCCAAGAAGGCTTCCTTTACTGCTCCAGCTGGGCATTCCCTGACCCTCATTCAGGACCAGATTTGGGAAAAGAGGGGGTTCCAAGCCTGGCCATATAGAACCAGCAAGAGAGTGAGAGAAAACCAAGAAAAGAAAGTACCAACCACCCCCACCCCCACACCATGCACGGTTCTAGGACCAGGAGATCCCCCAACACTAGGGTCAACGGTTCAAGGCTGGCCAGGAAGAGCTGAGCCTGGTACCTGCTCTGGGCCCCATCCTGTCTGTGCCCAACCTACCCACTGAGGCAAAGGAATGGGGGACTCCAGGTGCCATCAAACTAGTGGCATGGGGCCTTCCCAGTGCGTCCTGAGCTGCTGGCCTGAGGTCCGGCCTCCGCTCCCTGCCCTCCCCCAGCCCACCCACCCCACTCCCATCCCACCCCCACCAGAGACCCACATCGATGTTGGTGTTGTAGACGATGATTTCCAGCACCGAGTTCTCGGTTGTGGTGTCCACGTTGGTGAGGTCATAGAGCGAGGACGACACGGGTCCATAGGCCCAGTCGGTGAACTTCCTGGACAGACTCCGGAGTGGCTTCTCCTTGATCTCACGACTGAGGATGTACTTCAGGATCTAGGGACAGGAAGAGGAACAACCATCAGCCACAGAACTGGGCTTGGAGTCAACAGTGCAGGGAACGCTTTGGGCTGGAAAGATGCTCCCATTATGTCGGCTTGGTCCTGCCTCTGCGCCTGGCGCGTGAGTCCCGGGCCCCAGGTTTATCTGGGAACTGTGTGAAGTTCTCTGCTCTGTCCATCTCACAGAGGACTAAGACAACCAGCCATATAAAGGTGCAAAAGTCCTCTGCACGCTGTGGAAGGCTGCACACCAGCTGGTAAACCCCGGGGACCCATTTCAGAGAAGAAGTCGGGGAAAGACAGTTTTGAGAATTCATTTCTATTTGGCCTCAACTTGAGAAGGAGCTAGAAGTTTTTCTAGCTTCTTCATCCCACCTTCAGTCAAGATCCCTCCTGTTAGGCTCACTGCTCTGCACAGACAGATGGTTGTAAAACAGCAGCCTGGACAGAAACACCCCATTGCATCCACTCTCCAGGTCAGGGACCCTCAAACTTCACTGCATGTCAGAGTCACCGAGGAACTAAAACAATCCCTCAGAATGTAAAATGGTGAAGCCCCCATGGAAAACAGTTTGGTGGCTCCTCATAAAGTTAAACATAGAATTAGCACATGACCAGGCAATTCCACTTCTATGTATGCACCCAAGCGAAATGAAAACACGTTCACACAAAAGCTTGCACCCCAACATTCACAGCAGCACCATTCACATCAGTCAAAAGGTGGAAACAACCCAAATACCCATCAACAGATGGATAAACAAAATGTAATATATTCATACAATGGAATATTATTCAACCATAAAAAAGAATAAAGTTATGAAACACTCTACAACATGGATGAACCTTGAAAACATTATGCTAAGTGAAAGAAGCCAGACACAAAAGGATAAACATTGTATGATTTAATTTATATGAAATGTCCAGAATAGGCAAATCCACAGAAACAGAAGGAGATTAGGGGTTACCAGAAAATGGGGGAAGGAGGGCAAAGAGAAGTGATTACTTGATGAGTCCAGGTGTTTCAATGGGATGATAAAAAGTTTTGAAACTGGAGAGAGCTGATGGTTGCACAACAGGATACACTAAATGCTACTAAATTGTACAATATTAAATGACTGCTTGCATCTGGATTTGCTCCCAGGGTGGTTTCTAAGTGCAGGCAGGAATGAGAGCCGTTGCTCTTCAGCTCACCACTTCTGGAAAGCTAAGCCCTGGTGCCCTAGGATGCGGCCTGGGGCTTTCTGGGGTACCAACCCCAAGAAGGTCCTGTTGGGAAGCACAGGGTCAGCCCTGATCTCACACCCCACAGGGAGCTCCTGTCTCCTTTCCCATGAGGTCCTAGTCTCTGCAGCCCAGGCGGGGAGCTCCTAGGGATGGATCCCAGCCTGTGCCCCAGCGGGAAGAGCCCCAGGACAGAGTCTCTCTCTCTCACTCTTCTCTGTTCCAGCATAGTGGCCAACTTGAAGCAACATCCAAAATGTTTTCCAAAGGATGGTGAAGGGAGGAGAGAAAGCTGGGAGAGAGTGTGGATGCCTCTCTGGAATGGCTATGGGGAGCACAGTACCCCCTGGAGAACAAGGGGGTCCTGGGCTCAGGATTCCTGCAGAAAGCCTCATGCCAGGTGAAGTTCACGCCACAGCGGCAGGCTGGGAAGGCGGCCTCGGAGGAAGCTTGACCTGCAGCCACTATCTGACTTTCCTCAAAGCCCAAGCTGTGTCCTGGGAGCAGGCAGGGGATGGAGGGAGGCAGTGCACAATTCCTCTTCTGTTGAAAGCATTCTCCAACCTCTCCTCCCCCCACTAGAGAATAAAAAGATCCCTTGTGGGTCCCAGGCTGACCACTGGGACAGGACCCAAGGCCCTCGGGTACCCGCCTCCCTGGTCAGCTGCCCTCAGGCTGGCACAGCTGTGACTGCTCAACAGTCCCCACCTACCCAATTCCTGCAGCTTCCCAGGGCTCAGGGACAGGGAGGATCCCGAGGATCTGTCCCCTGAGAAGCTAAGGCTGACCATGACCCCAGCCCCAACCGGAGCCCTGCCCTTGATCTCAGACCAAGCTGCAGCCTATCGGCTCTGTATGCCAAGCAGCAGTTCTGGAAGTCTGTCCTCGGGAGAGGCTGAAGGCCCCAGGGTCAGACACGCAGGTGCCTCACCGTGACACAGGAATTCTCAGCCACAAAGTGTGTGAGGTATTATTATGTGGCCTCGGAGATCCCAAGGCTGGAGATAGAAAATACAGGCCATTAGATTTTAAAGCTCAGAAGGTGGCCCTATACTGAGTGTCACTGGCTCTGTGGGTCACTCTGAACAAACCCACCTCAGGCGACAGCTGCACTTCTGTGCCTGAGGCTGGGGCCCTCCAGGGTGCCTCCCCGAGCCTCCTGCCTCACCTCGGCCTTGCCCATCTTGGCAGCCAGCTGCAGTGGGGTGAGGCCGTCATTGTTGCACATGGTCTCCAGCTCCCAGTTGCAGCTCCTCAGCAGGATCATGTCATACATGTGCTTAACAAAGTCATTCTGCGTCTTGAAATCCTCGGCCACCGTCACCAGTGCATGCAGGATGTTGTTACCCCGCGAGTCCTGTGAGGTGATGTCCGTCCGCTCGTTCTCCATCAGCAGCTGCACAATCTCAGGCTGGTTGGTGCAAGCCGCCAGGGCCAGGGGTGTCTCACCTGGGGGAGGGGAGCACTGGGAGTCAGTTCCCTCATAGACCAGAAGCAGTGTTCCCCTCCCCAAGCCCTAGGAGCACAGCACATATCCTGACCATCAGAGCAAGACTGACCCCTGGGATTCCCTGTTCCTATCTGCCCGTGTACGGGTGAGAAGACTGAAGCTGGATCACTGCAAGAGCCTCCTAACTGGTCTCCCTGCCTCCCCCCGACCCCCCAACACTCTGTGCTCAACACAGTAGCCAGACTTGATCCTGTTAATACATAACTCCCACCTTCCCCAGAACAAGAACTCATGTTCCAACAATGGTCTCAGGCCCCACATCTTCTCACCTCATCTCCTCCCCTCCCTCTTGCTCACCTCTTTCCAGCCACTGTGGCCTCCTTCCTTGTCCTTGAGCACACCAGGCTCTTTCCTCCCGTGGGGCCTCTGCACAGGCTGTTCCCTCTGTCTGGGAGGCTGTTACCCAGATACCCACATGGCTCATTCCCTCCTCCTTCAAGTCTTTGCCTGAATGTCAGATTTTCAATGAGGCCCTATTTAAAAGTGAAACCATCTCCCCCACTCCCCAAACTCCTGATTCCCCTTCCCCTGCTTTACCTCTTATTTTTTCAACATTATTTATCCTTTTCTAATGTGTTACATAAAGTTTGTACTTACTATGTTTATTGTAGATGGCCTCCCACCCTCTAGAATGCAAGTCCCATCAGGGCAGGGAACTTTGTTTTGTTCACTGATGTATCTCAAGCACTAGAAGAGTGCCTGATATATATAATAAGAGCTCAATATATGTTTGGTAAGAAAGGAGAGGGCAGGTTATAAGTGCATGGTCACACGGCAAACCCAGGACAGATAAGGACTGGACACCAGGTCCGCAGAAGCCAGTCCTGAGCTCCTGCCCTACATCTGCTGCTGGCATCCTGGTCATGTCCCTCCTGTTCCTGCTTTTTCTCCCACTAGGCTGGCTCCAGCCAAGCCCTATGATGGGTGACGGGGACACAAGCTGAATTGGACAAGACCCCGCCCTCAAGGACAGCCAGACCCATCTAATCGTGCTAATTAAAAATCCACCCAGAACACAAAACAGATCAGTGGTTGTCAGGGGCTGGGGTGGGATGACGGGTTGACCACAAAGTTGCACTGTGTACGACAGCACTTTTCCCTGTCCTGATTGAGATGGTGGTCACATGACCACATGCATTTGTGAAAACACACGGAACCGTTCACTAACACAAGTGAAATTCACTGTATCTAAATTGTAGGTTTAAAAAAAAATTCACCCAGAGCTTCCTAACACCAAATGCTTCTGGCCTTCCTAGTTTGTCAGTCAGGGGACTTTGGTCCTCTCACTTTTGACTCCTTGTTTGCCACCATAGATGCAACGGGCACAGGAGACAGAGGCCAAAGCCGGGAGACGGGACACCCACATCAACTCCTGCCTACACTGGGGCAAGTCGTTTCCCTTCTCAGAACCTACCTGAGGCTGTCTCTCTCCCTCCCCAGGTCTCTGTTCCCTACAGAGAGCTGCCAGGGCAGATGCCTCTGTCGCCCCCAAGATCCCCAGGTGACTTCCCTGGATGAACCAGCCACCCACCCAAGCCCCAAGCCCTCCCCGCTCGCATCGGGCTGCTCAGATGGATCTGCCCCTATCGCCTCCCTGGTCCCAGCTCTGTCCCCCGGGGCCTCGGACGCGCCTGCAGGTTCAGCCCGCAGAGGTTTGCAGCGGGGTCTCCTGGCCCCGGGCCTTCCAGCGCCCCTCCCTCCGGGCGGGGACCCAGACAAGGAGCGCAGAGCGCGGCGCCGGCGCGGAGGCCCCACCTCCTCCCAGACTCCACCCCCTCCCGAGCCCGCGCCGGGGCTAGGGCGACACTCACCGAAGTAGAAGCCTTCGTGCTGGTACTTGGGATTGAAGAAGACCCCCTTGGCGTGGGCGTTGACGTCGGCGCCGGCCGCGATTAGCGTCGCAGTGATGTCTCCCTGCCGCCGTTCGATGGCGATGTTCAGCGCCGTCTGCCCTGCAGATCCAGCAGGGATGGGAGGGGGCGCTCAGTGGCTGGGACCCTGGGCGACAAGCTCCTGCCCTCTCTGGCGCCTCTCCTCCACGAAACCATGGGGAAATAATAGCTGCTTGTCTGTCACCGGGCTACCAAGGGTCCCAACTTCATTCCTTGCTTTATACATTCTTGCAGGGATGCGAAGGATGTGTATTGAGTGGCTGGGCCAGGAGTGGGGATACAGTGGTGTACAGGGTGCATTTAACCCTTCTCCTCAAGAAGCTAACAGCCTTACTGAGAGCTAAGTGCATTGATACAGGGAAGTACTGAGGCTGAGGGGGCGGGAGTACCCAGACCTAGGGAACCAGGAGGACTGCCCAGAGGAAGCGGCCTCCCAGCTGAGACCAGGGAAGTTTAGCAGGGCCAGATGGGGCTGGAGAGTCTGCTCAGGGCCTCTTCAGCCAGGTTAAGAGGTTAGAACTTCATCCTAAGGGTGATGGGGAGTCACAGAGGATGCTGAAGTAGGAAAGTGACATGACTGGTGTTCTGTGTGTGTGTATGTGTGTGTTGTGTGTGTGTGCACACATGCATTTGCACGTCTATGAGTTTTCAGATCTATGGCTGCAGATCTGGAGGATGCATTGGAAGGAGCAGAGATCTATGAAAAACCGTCACACCAGTGGAGAAAGAGATGATGAGGCCTGAACTAGGGTGGGGACAGTGCGGGTGGAGAGAGGAGGAAGCCAGAGAAAGGCTGGTCAGAATGGCCCAGGGGGCTGGGGGAGAAGGGCCTGGATGTGGGTGGATAATGTGCCAGTGACTGAGGAAGGGAACTGGGACAAGCAGCAGGAGGACAGGGGGACACTGACTGTTGCAGGAGCCTGTGGAGCCTCCTGAGGGAGGGGATCAGAGGGGATCAGAGGCTCAGGGTCTCAGAATGCCCCACCAGAAACAGCATTTTCCAAAGACCTGCCACTATACCACACACAAAAAGAAGTTCCAGGTGGATTAAAGAACTGAGCATTAAATCTATATAGAAAAATTTGTTTATAACTAACCTTTAAGAGGGAAGGATTCTTCAGGAAGACCCAAAATGCAGAAACCATAAAGAAAAAGACTGACATATTTGCTTGCATAAAAATTAAAGATTTCTGTATTTCAAAATATGTCTTAGGGAAAATTTTAAAAAAACAACTGATAGGCTGGGGGAAATATTTGAGACAGATATAAGTGATAAGGTGTTTTTAAAAATCCATAATATATTAAGAGCTCCTACAAATAAATAAAAAGGTAAACAACCAAAAAGAAAACTGAGAAAAGATTATAAACAAGCTCCACACAGAGGAGAACTTGTGATGGTTAATTTCATGCATCACCTTGGCAAGGTTAGGGTTCCCAGTTGTTTGGTCAAGCATGCACTGGCCTAGCTTTTATTGTGTGGGTATTTCTTAGATAGACTTGCATCTTTAATCAGTTGATTACATCTACAGCTGATTACATCTACAATCAACAAAGGAGGTTGCCCTCGGCAATGTCCGGAGTCTCCTCATGCAACCAGTCAGAGGTCGTAAAAGCCAGAACTGAGGTTTCAGAAATCAAACAAAAGAATTTCTACCTCAACTTGGCTCAGACAGCTTCTCCTGGAGAATACTGACTTTCCAGACTTCAGAATCAACTCTATTGGAGGAGTTTCCATCTTGTAGACCCACCCTGTGGCATGCAGACTTGCCACCCCCCATGGTTGCATGAGCCCATTCCTCATAATAAATCATATAAATGTCAGTTCTGTTTCTCTGGAAAAAATAAAAACCCTGACTAATATACCAATAAACATAGTGAAAGATATTTGGAATCACCAGTCATCAGGAAAATGAACATTAGAATCTAATAAGTTAACACTTTTCACCCACCAGATTGGCAAAGACAAAAAGGAAAAAAAAAGGATAATATCCAGTATGGGGGAGGGAGGAATAGGATTAGTACTCTTTTACACTATTGATGGGGGAGGGAGTAAATTAGTATCTTTTTGGATAACCTTGAACCCAGGTATCCCAACTAAAAGTGTTTGCCTTAAAAATGTGTGCACCTGCATACAGGGTCACAGATCAGAATATGCACTGCAACACAGGCATAGAGAAAAACTGGAAGCCACCTGGATGCCCACCTGCAGGGCCATAGAGAAATAAGCCATGGGACAGCCGTACTGTGGAGTGAACAGGTAAAGG
>PVKY010004829.1:0-18520 GCA_004027775.1 Bradypus variegatus
AGAAGCAAGTTTGCTATTAACAAAGTGAATCTACATTTCACCGTGCTTTTAAGACAGCAAATTGTTTCTAAGTAGGCACTTGACCAGGACTGGGCTTGCGTCGTCCCTGTACCCAAAGCATTCAAAGAGGATAGCCAATTCTCATCAACAGGAGAACCCAGCACAGGAGCTGGCGGGGGACTCTCCTCTGCAAGGGCACGAGGATGGGACAAGGGCCACCTTGGAGAGAGGCCTGGAGGAACAAGGCCTCAGAAACAGGATACTCAGGGTACCAGGGAGGAGTGGCTCAAAGCAGGACCCCCGTTTTCCCATTGGAGCCCCTGGACTCATGAAGAAGCCACATCCCCACCAAGCACTAACCACCTCTGCAATAGGGGGTGCTTGGCCCTGCGTCAGCAGCAAACCAAACCAATCCTACCATGCGACGGGCGGAGCACAGCCTCCAGTGCCTCACCTGTGTGAAGTGGGAAGAACTTGAAGTGTGTCTTCAAACAAAGTTTAGACACTAAAATGAAGGGTGCATGAAGGCAGGGAAGCTGGGGTGTCCTGTTGCCCACTGTATACCTGCACCACCTAGGAGGGCGTTCATTACTCAGCAGGGGCCAATCAACAGATAGGCAATCAATTGACCAATATATGAGTTAGATTATCAGGCTACAACACAATCCCAAGAATATTTAAAGGAAGGTCAAGCTTGTGATGGCTCAAGTTGGGCTACAACACCGATTCCTTAGAGCTTTGTTTCCCTGCCTTTAAGGTCATTACTCCTTCTCACTCGTGTAAGGAAGATTATACATGGCCTAGGCTGTTGATGCTGTTCTAGGTGCTTTACACACATTAGCTCATTTTCCTTAAATTCCTATGATATTATATTATTCCCATTTTAGAGGTTAGAAAATCAAGGCTGACAATGTGCCCAAGTTCTCACTGCTAGTACATGACAACCAAGATTTGACAGCAGCCAGCGAGGCTGCATACAGGGTCCATGCTTCCAACTACTATGATAGTTTATGCTCTCTTTCAGGAGACATTACTAGAAGCCCCAAGCCCCTGGACAGGCTCTGCTTTGCTAGCTGTCTAATAAACACATGAAAATTACTGGGTTTTCATTTAGTTACGGCAGCCCTAGCCCATGGGTGCTTTTGTGAAGATTAGAAAGAGGTGAGCCCCTTCCTGGCAGCCAGCCCTGTAGTATGGTAAAGCTCCTGGAAAGCAAAGCATGGGCTGGTTTCAGCTCTCCCTCATCCCTTCAGCCGTCCCCCTGGTGCAGCAAACACCCAGCACTGTCTACCTGACAGTCCTGCATTAAGCTTTGCTGCATCAAGCTTTGACTAAGCAATTCTCCCAGAAAAGGCCTTCAGGTGACATCTTTGACATCATCAATGCCACATGCACATCTCCAAGGCCACATTTAGACACTCCCTATCAATCCTTGAAAACTGGTGTTCCAGATCTCTTCCTTGCAGCTGAAGACTGCCCTAAGACAAATCCCACTGCAGGGGAATGTCTCACTGTCCCTGGAGATCAGGGCTAGTGCCATCTACGGAGAATGTCCACACTGGTTTGTGGAGCCCAGGAGACTGCCTTTGAATTGGGTGCATGGAGGGACTCAACAGGTTGATGTTTTGGCCATCAGAGCACTGGTTCTAGATGCTGCAATAGTTAGTGTCTATTAGCCATCAGTGCATCCAAAGTCTTGCTCATCTCTTAAAAGGACTCCTCTGGAGCCACACCCAAAAAGGCATCTTGCAGCCTCTCATTCACCAGTACTCATTCCTGGCAACCAATGTTTTGTGCCTTCGCTGATTCAAAGTCCTGCTTCCAAGCCAGAATACTCCCAAAGAGGCCTCCAGTCCTCTGTTCGTTAAGCTATGACCCTTCCATCCCCCAGGGAGTTCCTACAATTCAGCCTCATCCAGGAATCTTTCTCTGCTACTTGTATGAGGGGAAGCAAATGCTGTGATGTTTGGCGAGTGTCAGAATAGAAGGAAAAACCATAAGTCTGTGAAGATTCCAACCTTCTCACAGTGGAAAATAGGAAACTAACGTTAACTTATGGAACTCTACTAAAAACATTTAAAAGTGTTTAGGAAAAATATCAGCAAGAGCTGTTATGATTTACTGAGGGCTTGCTAGGTGCTGGGCATTGCACTAACTGCGAAATTGTTTTTCCATCTTTCACAATCCTTAGAGGTACTAATTCTAGTACCACTTTGAGAAGCACAAGGTCAGAGAGGTTTAGTGGCTGGCCCAAGATCACACAGCTTAGTGAGCAGCATAACTGAGATTCGGTACAGTTTTCTGACCCCCGAGCTCTTCATATTCACTCTGCTATGTGATTGTGAACTTGGTTGCAGCCTTGGTCCCTTGTCTCTGAAGTGTAATGGATGGACAAGCCCAGAGAAGGGAACTTCTACCTGTGGCCTGCTGCCACCTTTTCCTTCAGCAGCAAGTCACCAACGTCAGCCAAGCCGCCTCCGGCTACTGTCAAGGCCAGCTGGACCTGCAAGTTTGAGGGCACCCAAGTTCCATTTCAATAACAACAATTCACCCCCTTGGGTGGGCAGTGAGGCCGCACTGCTCACCCTTTGATGCCCACTGGCAGATGGTACCCCCTGCAGCTGCTCACAGCCCCTGCCCCTTGGCAAGGCTTCCAGGGCAGTGGCCTGTGAGGCACTTCATTTTCCCAGAATCCTCCGGCACATTGCTCAGAATGGAATTTGCTGATGGCTGGGGAATCCGCCATCTATCACCCCGCTCCACCTTACACCTGTCCAACACATTAGTGCCGCCAGCAGCTGTATACTACCTACCCCTCCCCGCAGCTCACAGCAGTCCTGTTGGGAAGGTAGGCAGGTATTGCTTGAGCGTATCAGATGGGGAACTCAAGGACCAGAGCTTACATGATCTTCCCAAAGTCAACAGCTCACGGTGTCAGAGCAGACTAGAATCCAGATCATCTGCTTCTTAGCCAGAGCACCAGACTCTAGAATGCAATGTCCCTTCACCCTGTCTCCAGAAAATAAATTTTGGGGTGGGGGGTGGGGCATGGCAAGATATTGTTGAAGCAGGTTTGGGATACTCTTAGATGATGATTTGACCAAAAAAACCAAAGACACCAGATCCAGACCTGGAAATCAACCATTATGTCCTGACCCACAACTTCAGGAAACGCACAAGCAACGCGCAATGGCAGTGAATGGCAAGACGATGCTGTTGGTAGGTTTGGTTCTCGCAGGACCTGCCTGAAGATCAGCAATGGTATTGCATGGCACACATTTTCTGAAAGTGGTTGGGAATTCTACCTCATTCCTCAAGGAACACAGGGCAGGTCACCACCCTTGGAGGACTCGACCCACAACACAGGCAGGAGAATGGAATTGTTTTGGGGAGTACAGTAGAGAAGTGCCAGAGAACCCCAGGCCTGTATGAGACTTTGCGCTCACCCCAATACCTGCTTGCAACTGCTTAGGTCTGTGCTTCCTGAGTGGGTATCACTTCTGGAACTTTCCTTTTACAAAGACACTTTCTTTTCCATATAAAAATAATACAAGTACATTGTAGAAACACCAGAAAGAACCAAGACAAAAACTCAGTATCACTGCCCCAAAATAACCATTGATTTTTCTTCCATCATATTTTCACTAACATAACCATAATGATGCACGTTAGTATTTAATCTGCAATAAGGATGCCATGTGCTTTCGTGTTCTGATTCCATTCAATATCCAGTATCTTTCCCATAGACCTAAAACATCTACAAAACTATTTTAAGTGACTGAAGAAAACTTCCTGGCAAAATTACTCCAGAAATTAACCACTCCTCTATTGCTGAACATATAGCAATTGTTTCTACTTTGAGCATCATATCCTTCTATTAAATCTTAGTACAAAAACCTAAAAACATTCCTCATTTTTTTTCCTTAGGATGGATTTCTAAAAGTGGATTTATCAGGTCCACGAGTTTACACCTTGTGTGGTTCTTGATCATCAAGCTCTTCTCTGGAGAGCCAAAGTTGACCATCAGGGTTTCCACCTCCGCTGAGAGCCCAAGTCTCCCCTCCTGGTCTGGAGCCCCCAGGGCCTCACATAGGCCAGCAGGACTCCACTGATGAGACAGAGGGCACCCCTCTGCTGCCTATTGGGGTTCCACTCCACTTCAACTTCCACAGACACCCCGAAAAGCCCTGGGTTTGTCAAGCCACAGAAATAACAAGCTCAGGTGAGGAGGAAAGGATCTGAAAGCCATGTCTGAGCAGCAGGTGGGCAAGCCCGGAGAACAGTACTCACTTGGTAAGTAGCCATCGTTTCTCGGTCCAAGGTCCGTGTCACGGAGACAGTTCCGGTGTTCTCATTGATTCCAAAGATTCCTTTAGGCTCCTGATCCACTCCCTTCCCAGAGAGCCGGAACTTGGACCCTTCTGGTCTGTCACTGTCGACTACCTGGTCAGAGAAACAAGGCGGACATTTAAGACTCCAGTTGGAAAACAGGAGGAGCATACTACTAACATGCCTCTTGACCAATCCCCTGATCTCAGGTGTTAACACCAGCTGTAGCCAATTTACACATTGGCAGGCACACGAAACATAGTCAGCTGTGCTTGGAGGGTTTTGGGTGGCATGAACAGAAAAATGTCCAAGCATAAATCCCCAGAGGCCATTTTGGCCACCACCAAGCCTGCAATTCCACTGGCAGCCACGAGGTGGCAGTGATGCTTAAACTTAAACAGCTTAAACTTAAACAGCATAAACTTCAAGACAAGGTTGATCTGGCAGGAAAAGTTGAATTAGATAATGGTGGTTCTATAAAGCAAAAAACTTTTTCCTGATTTAAAATGTTATTAAAATCCACCGAAAACTTTGATGAAACATGAATTACCTCTGTGTTTAAGACTTAAAGAAAATACTACCTAAAGTAAGATTAAAAATAAGGTATGTGATACCTTCTGATGAAAGGCATTTTAACCCCTGCTTTGCTCAATTTAATCCAACTGTATCAGCCCCCTGGCTCACTCCCCCCATCTGCAGCCTATCAGAAGCTCCATGAGGTGAGGAGCCAAAGCCCGTCTTGCTTAGCTTTGGATCCCAGCACCTGCTGCTTAGTAAAGGGCAGACACACTTCAGCCTGGCCTTGCCAAGGACGAGATGTGTGACGGAGAACATGGACTTCTGCCCCTTCGGCCCTTGGTTTCCTCATCTATGAGATGGAGACAGCACTGCTCCTCTCCCAGGGCTGCTGAGGCTTTAAGGAGATAGTGCATGCAAAGGGAAGCACGTAGGACGCCACACATCACAGATAATTGCAACAGTAGTCATGATAATGAACACAGTTACACTGCTTGCTAATAGGTAAGACTGACAGCTCCAGACTTAAATGAAAATATCTTAGCAATAATGTAAAGAATACCTAAGCTCTAGACTTAAATGAAAACATCTTAGCAACAATGTAAGGAATTCCTAAGGAAACAGTTCCCCTTTTTTAAAAACCAACAAACAATAACCACAAAAAACAACTCAAGAAGCCCTGTAGTTAGAGAATTCCTGTGGAAACAGACTTCCCAGATGGGAAGGGGCAGCTGAGAAAAGTCAGGTTCTCTCTGCCCCATCCCCCTCTTACCACTTTGGACCAAACATGGATTAAAACAATAAACCTCAACCTCTTGTTGCCCTAAGCACGCCCAAGAGGCGAGCCCTTTACAAAGGGTGTAAAAACCTAGAAGATAAACTAAAAAGAAATAAACATGTGAAACCTAAAAGAGCTAGAAGCGGCTCCTTCGGGCTTCCCAGGAGCAGACTCCTGCCCCGCCGTTCGCCCCACCGGGCCAGGGAGGACGCGGCAGGTGGCTTCTTCTGAAGTCTTCTTCCCGGATCCCTCCTGGCTCAGAAGGGGTGGGGAACAGGCACCCAGAGTATCTCAGAGAAACACGGTGGGGAGCAGTCCTCAGAGTCCCTCCTGGGGCAAACAGTGACACTCTCCATCTCTCTAGCTGCCACTCAAGCACGTAAAGCCACATGCCAGACTCTGGAATTCTCCAGGGGTGACGTTTCCTTTTCTTGCGCAGTAAGTTCTGGGTCGTTTCCTCATTCTCAGAGAGCTTGAGCCTTTTGACCTCACTGAGACTGGGTCTTGGCGAGAGAAGCCCATTTAATTGGCACTTGCTGCTGGATTTAAATGATATATCACTCAGGGTGAGGAGGGCACGGTGGTGAGCTCCTCTGCTTGGCACACACGTCTCCTCTCTTCTCCCACTCCCTATGTTTCTGTAGTCTTAAGGGCCTGGCTTTTAATAGATGTGCTCAACCTGGTTCCTGCTCCTCACAGCTGTTTCCACTTTGAAGGAACACCCACGGCCACAGGTGCAACGCCCCAACCTGGGAGCCTTCTTTTTGGGACCATTGATACACCTCACTCTCAACAAGGGCCTCACTCCCCGTGTACCAGCTGATCTCAAGATGTGTCCCCAACCAGCAGCTTCAGCCTCTCCTGGGAACTTGTTAGACATGCAAACTCTCAGGCCCCACCCAGACCTCCTGAATCTGAAATACTGGGGGAGGCGCCCAGCAATCAGCCCTTTAACAAGCCCCCAGGTGCTTCTGATGTACCCCCCAAGCTTGAGAACTGCTGCTTTAGACACCACGCTGTGCTCATCAGAACTGATTCTGGATTCCACTGCTACCGTTTGGAGCTTTCTGCTGAGAAAAGGCTAGGTCTGTTTGCTTCCTTCTTTCTAGAACTTTTAAACATATAACACTAACAGGAGCTCTTTTTTTAAGTCTATTTTCTAGAACCTCAGTAAATCATAGCTTGTTTTTCTCCCCCAAGGCATTAGACTGACATCTCTACAAGAATGGAAAGCACCTGAAGGCTTTAAGGAACCCTGGAGAGTATGGGAGTGGGGCTATGGTTCCCGGGAAAAGCCAGGTGTCTTGGCTCAAATCTGATTCTGGGAGAAGTCAACGTTCTCAGTAATCATCCACTGCTTCTCTGGCTCCTTGATTGATGGGTGGGGTTTCAGAGGGACCCCCAACCCACTCCAACTTTTCTGAGGAGGGTGGACAGGAAGCATGCAATGGCCATAGAGCCCGCAGTGCCCTCAGCCAGGTACAGAAATGATTCCATGTAGCTCAAGTGGGTTTCCATACCCCTTATTACACAGTCCCCGTTCAACTCCTGGAGTTATCCAGGTGGCCTCTCCATGGCTGGAGCCGCACAGGCTGTGCTCCTTTTGTTGCTGGACTTGATGGGAAATCAGAAATCCGGGGTTCTCCTCTGGCCTGAGTGAGTTCTGCTGGGCTGCTCTGCTGCTGTAGCAGCTGTTGACAGCCATTACGCCAGAGCAGGGTCCCACAATTGGCTTAGAGTTCCAGTTTGCTAATACTGCCGGAATGCAAAACACCAGAAGTGGATTGGCTTTTATAAAGGGGGTTCATTTTGGTTACACAGTTACAGCCTTAAGGCCATAAAGTGTCCAAGGTAACATATCAGCAATCGGGTACCTTCACTGCAGAAAGGCCAATGGCATCCGGAACACCTCTGTTAGCCGGGAAGGCATGTGGCTGGCGTCTGCTTGCTCCCAGGTTGCGTTTCAAAATGGCTTTCTCCAAAGTGTCTGCGTCAGCTTCCAACAGCATCTTCAAAATGTCTGTCTCAGCTCCAGCAGTGAGCGCCTTCTGTCTGAGCTTATATAGTGCTCCAGTGAACTAATCAAGGCCCACGCTGAATGGGCGTGGCCACACCTCCACGGAAATACTGAACCAATAGGTTCCAACTTAATCCACCCTAATGTGTCTGCCCCCACAAGACTGCATTGAAGAATATGGCTTTTTCTGGGGACATAATATATACAAACTAGCACAGCTGGTCTTCCCCATTATTCTTAGTAATTCAATTCTGCTTTTCATAGTGGGGTTTTTCTCCCCCAGCCCTCTGAGCTGGAATAGGAAAAACAACTAATGGAGAGAAAGAATGTGGAGCCAGGTGCCAACACCTAGGGAAGGGCGTGTACTAGCACACAGGAGCCTGGCCCAGGGCGGGGCTGTACGTGGGCTGCCTGCTTCCCAGCTGTGTGGGCAGGGGAGGGCAGCTGGCACCAGAGCCCCTTTCCGGGGATGGCAGGAATCCCCCGGGCCTGGAGCGAGGCAGTGACACGATGTGAGTTTCAAACGACCTTCACACCGCCCTTCTGATGGAATTTAACACATTACACACGAGGCCATCGTCATCTTTGATTCCCACCCTACATCCTGTCCCCACCTCGAGTCTCTGTTTCAAGTAACCTGTGACACCAGGTTGTATGGGCTCTTTAAAGCATTTTACTGTGAATTCACATACATAGGCACACATCCAATATATAGGCCTTTTACGTCAAGAGGATCATTCATATTAATTATTCTACAGTTTTTCCTACTCAACATAGTTGGCTTTTAAAAAAATGTATTTGTTTATAAACTTTTTTTTTGGAGGGGGGCATGATTTTAGATTTCCAGAAATGTTGCAAAGGCAGTACTCAGAGTTCCCCTATACCTTTTACCCAGTTTCTCCTAATACCAACATCTTACATATCTGGGACACATTTGTCACAACTAAGACATTAATAGTATTGCATTACTATTAGTGAATTCCAGATGTTAAATATTCAGTCCCCCCAGTTTTCCTACTACCTTTTCTCTTTTCCAGGGTTCAAACAGGACATCACATTGCCTAAATTCAATGTGGTTTTTAAATGTACCTTTTGGTCTTCCCTCAAAGTTCAAATTTTTCCTTAATTTTGCTGATAGTTACTTTATTTTTTCTCTGGGAAATGTACTCAGTGTATCAAAATGACATCATCAGACAGTTCTGTATGTCATTGTTACTGTGAAGAGAGCTTCTTGCCACATCCTCTGCCCCATCTCCACCGTTACCTGCTTCGCTCAGATCTTCCTTAGATGTTTTTGCCTCTTGAGTTCTCAGGACATAGAATAGTGCTTGGCACATGGCAGGTTTTCAGTACATATATGTGTATTGAGTAAGTAAATTATTCTAATAGTCTCCTAACTGGCCTCCACGCTCTGATTTTTTTCTTTTCCCATGTCCTTTCCTAATGGCAACCAAAGTCTAACCCCGAATCTGACCATGACCGTGCTCCAGCTAAATCCTTGGTGGCCTCTATTGCCCTGCGGTGAATGTTCCCAGAGGCGACTGTGACAGGGCTCATCCGCTTCTCCAAGTCTGATTTTGCCCCAGCCATTCATGGGCTCCAGGCCCCCACTCTGTCTGCTGGGGACCCCCCATCTTCCTGGACCCTGAGTCAGGGGTTAGCGTCACGTTGAAGCCCTGCTGGCCCTGTCTTCCCCGACTCCTTGTGGACCTGACCACTTCCTCCTTGTGACCCAGCCCTTCCCAGCAGTGAGATCTCCTGAAACAGAGACAGCAGATCACCTCTTTGTTATTGGTAGCTGTCCCTCAGGTTATTTATTCATTTATTCACTTTTCCTGGGCTTAGAGCATTGAAGACACTTGGTTAAAGCTTCTAGTGAAGAAATGCAGCTTTATTTGTATGTTGTTATCAGTTTGTGCTTCATAAATTACAAATTAAAAGTAAAAATAAGCTCCGTGGCACTAAATATTTTCAAACATTTCCTAACAGGCACTTTACCTCTTCATTTCTCTTTCTACCAACCCCCAAAGTTAACTTTCCAGGCAGAGGAAATGCCTAGGGGTAGCTAAGGAACTTGTCCCCTTCGCCTTTAGGAACTGCCGTGGGTGCCCTTACACAGAGGACCTTCAGCCAAGTAAAACATGGTGTTCGCTGTGCCAAAAAGCAGCTGCGAGGCAGATTCTCCAGCTCTTTCCAGATCACCCCCAGCTAGACGGGTGCCTCTGACTCTCTCCTGTGTACAGTCAGCGCACACTTTTCACAGGAGAGAAAACTGTACATGCATCATCAAAATAATGTAAAGCTAGCAAATAATTAGACACTCTCCCCAACAAAAAAGTAAAAATTAAAAAAAAAAAGGTTACCAGAGGGAATAAAACACATGTGAACATAATTGAGTAATGAAGGTAGGGGTGATTTTTTTTCCTTCATCTTTATAACATTTTCATTTTTAAAAAATGAGCCTGTATCACTTATACAGTAAAAAAAATAACTTTTAAACATGCAAAAGGAATTACTTGAGTTTGATGAAAGTGCTAATTTAGCTGTTTTCTACTCTGTGTTACATAGAAATAAAAAAGATATTACCCTTGACTTAGTTAATACAAATATATTTTTGTTTATCAGTAGAATGGTTCCCTAAGGTTACTGCAGGTCTTAATTAATTCTCCACTGTGTTTTAGCCCTTGGATGTCTTTGAACTTGACAGTTATTCAGCAGGCTGGGTAGCTGTTACATCCATGCCTTTTTCTCACTCCCGATGCTGCTCACTGCCGTTCACCTGTAGGTCATAAATTAACAAAGGGAGCTAAGGACAACCCAGGGCCAAGGGTGGAGAAACCCTGAAGCAAAGCTGTGACATGCAGTCGAAGAGGGCAATACCTAGGGACCCACCGTACAGCTCTGCGGCTCTCATGCTAGCCCGAGCTGGCTAGGTTCAACACTGAACCCAAACGATTTCCATCGTTCCATGGAAGTCATTAAGGCTAAGGGCAGGATATGCACTTGGGGAGGAAAAAAAAAATCAAATTCCAGCCATATAAGATGAGGGGATATTTGATTTACCATCTTTACCCAACACCACATTTAGCACGGGCATATGTTATCTTTGTTTCAGTTACTTTTTTTTTTAATTTTTTTAGCTATTCTTTTATAACAAGAGCATTAATGATTATGCTTAAGTTCATTAGGAGTCAATATTAACTGTAATTTTTATAGTATTTACTGGTAGTTTGTAATTTTTGGTTACTTTCTTCATGTTCCAGGATTTTTTTGAGACAGTACTTCTTAATTTCTAAGTCTTCACAGGTGTTTTAATTGTTTATTTCTACTTTTCTCATATTATAATGTGGCTTATGTGATTTCTACTTTTGAGGGTTTAAAAAAATATTAGTGACCATGTGCAACAACATCTTTACAAAATAGTCCATTGGCCTATGGAAAGAAGGTGTATTTCCTCCTTGTAGGATATCTCTCTGGAGTAATATTTGTTGCTTGTATCATTCAGAGTCTATGTCCTTGCTTTATTTTGACTCCCAGCTCTGTCGGATTCTAAAAGCAGCATTTGCATCTGAACACAGCTGATTTTCATCAAATCCTCGCTCATGTACTTATCCTACGCTGTTTCGGGTGCCTGGAGAAGGGGGTGTCTCCTTTGTGAAATGTAGGAACTCGGCTCCGCACAGTAAACAAATCTGGTCTTCAATTTCCAGAGTGAACCAAATCTTGAATCCCCTCAAAGTCAAATTCCCCCAGAATATGTTACAGTAACTTTCTCCCTCTCCCTACAACACGCAAATACTGAAATTTTACCTAAATTGTTTGATTTGGTGCTCAGTTTTCTGATTAGACTGTGAACTCCGGGGGGCAGAGGCCATGTCTGATTTCAGTTGACATTGTACCACAGAACTGAACCCAGGTCCTCCTTTGAATGAAAGAACGCATCTCAACAATGTCCCAAGCCACGGGACCCTCGGGTGTCTCTGGGGCCTGGGACGTTTGCTCAGCCCTGGGCTGGGACTGGGGAATCCATGGCCCCA
The DNA here is from genome assembly GCA_004027775.1 of Bradypus variegatus. Taxonomy (NCBI): domain Eukaryota; kingdom Metazoa; phylum Chordata; class Mammalia; order Pilosa; family Bradypodidae; genus Bradypus; species Bradypus variegatus. The sequence goes on from PVKY010004829.1 coordinate 11,678, forward strand.
CCTCAAGGAACAGCTGGTAAACAACACGAGGCGTGCAGCCATGAGATGGTCAGAAAAGGTGGCCAGTGTGTCATGGAGGCCTGGGGAAGGCCCTGTGGAGAGTCAAGACCCGCGTTTGCTCTTAGAGAGGAGAGAGAGAGAGAAAGGAGGGGCTGCCAAACACACCCCTCCCTGGGCTGAGGAAATCCAGGGTCCCACGGCGAGTACGGGTCACCCTTTCAACAAAGCTGTCCTTCCCCAAACACACTCACCCTCCACTGTTTTTAAATACCTAGCTGGCAAAATGCTGTTCTCCCTGCAGGAGCTCAATCTACATTTGTTAATAATATATACCTAACTGGTACCACCATTCACTCAGCCTGATGGCCCAATTCTCTCCGGTGACTTTTAATAAGATGTTTCCTTTTTTAGCACAATTTCCTCTAACATATTGTCTCCTCCCCATTCTTTTCTTCCATTCAAAATATTTATTGACCATTTCTGAGTGGTGGGGTACTGATTGCCCTCAAGGACTCAGACTTCAATGCACTATATGAATCCTACAGAATACAACATGAGAAACATATGGACAGAGGCTATAGCAGATCATAAAAAGAGGAAGTTAATTTTGGGTCACCTGACCACAGCACTTTACCTATCAGGGCCCAAAGATCTACTTATTGTCAATCAGGATCACGATTTTGCATCCTTTTGCTGCCTGAGAGGATGACTGGGTTTCCCTGTGCATCCCTTCTTGCACTGCTGGATTGCTGGATTCTCAAAGCATTCTGTGAGTCTCTCCTTCCTAAGTGTTGGAGACCCTTCATAATATTTTCCTTGGCTTTGCCTCTAGTTCTACTGAAAATCAAGGTGATGCCGTAAATCTTGGGTCTTAATTCTAGAGCTCCTGCACCTGCTGTCTCTTCCATTCATGAATCAGATTTATGATTGCAAAGAACAGTCAATGAGGTTATCCCTAAATGTTCCATCTCTTCTTCTGGCACATAGTAGGACTGCACTTCCTCTGCCATGTGAAGTTGGGCGTGGTCATGTGACTTGCTTTAGCCAATGAAGTGTGAATAAAAATGACTGACATCACTTCAGCCACTTCCTGGAAAAGGCTTTAAGAGCTAGAGTATGCTTTGCCGGGTTCTCTCTACTCTTACCTTGGTGACCGACAATGTTCCAAATAGTGGCTGCTCCATCAACCTGGGGTCCCAAGACAGAATGATGACAATGGTGAGCAGAGCCCCATCTAACCCTTGATGGGCACGGAGCTTAAGAATTAAACTGCCATTACTTCAATCCACTGGAATTTGGGATTGCTCATCGCCACAGCAGAGCCTAACCTGACTGATACACAGGATGTTCAGGAGAGCAGGGTTTGGAGACAGGTCAAGATGTGTCTTCAGGGCAGATCACAGCTCAGAATGTGGACTGTGTGACCTTGCTGAGCTCCCTTGAAAAACAGGGAAATAAAACCTATTATAAAAGGATCATGATGAGAAAAAGATCTGGGAGGTACACAATGCATCTGAGGTACATAAAGGAGCTCAATAATTTCAGGTGATTGTTATCCTTATGCCTCTCACCTGGTGGTGGTGGTGACGGTGGTGGTGGTGATGGTGGTGGTGGTGGTGATGGTGGTGGTGGTGGTGGTGGTGGTGGTGACAGTGGTGCGAGGCTGCCACTGTTACACACCAACTGTGCCACTCACTGTTTTAAGCATTTTACCTACATTATTCCATTTAATCCTTACAACTCTATGATGTAAGTGTTGATATTAATCTCCACTTTACCGAGGAAGAAACTGAGTCCAACAAACCTTCCCAAAGTCCACTAGATATTTACTTTGGATTTGAACCAAAGCATCTGGAGTCATGTCCTCTTCCCCTGCGCCTACTTCCAAGTGAGGGACGTGTGCTCAGAGCCGGGGTAGGAGGGCCCCTGGGAGCTGATCCGTAAGGTGTCCAAGCTTGGCACAATGGAGGTCTGCTGGTCGGCACTCACCATGGCACGTCCACTCTGTTAAGTCTGAGGCTAGAAATGTCCATCCAGGCCTCTGTCTGTGGCAGAGCCAGGATTAGTGACTTTGAAGTCTTGATTCCCAGATTTATCTGTAGCCAGTGGTCACTTATGCCCTCTGTGCATCAAATTACTGGCAGGAACATCTTTAATTTCTCATCCTCCCCAAGGTTTATCGTATTAATGGCATAATTTAGAGATTTCTGCATGTATTCTGCCACGTAAAAGGAGAATAAATTGAGTATACCCTTGGACACTGTTGAAATATACATACTTAATTTCTTACCACCTTGCCAAACTGTACTTCTTTGCTGTTCGTTCCATCGGTTCAGATTTTTACAGTTCCTGGAGAAATGTTCAACCAAATATTTATGCACTCATCTGAACCACAGTTCAGAGAATGCAGTGTAACAAAATCAGCATTATGAACCTGGAGCTATTCCCATTTGGAAGTAATAAACATGAACAATTGAACAATTTCTCCCAGGCAATGCATGCTAGCTGCCCTTTCACTGGGAGTTTCAACATTTATTCTTATTATTCTTATAATTCAGCACAAATTTTAATGTTAAATCCAATGCCTAGAAACACAAGCAGGGACAAAAATAAATAAAATTTCAATCATTTTCAATTGAAAGCCTGACAATCTATTCTGCCTTTTGTGCACCTTCATTAGAAGGATGTGTAGATGGTTTTGAAATTTCTCATTCCCCGAGACAGCTGCCTTCTCACAATCGGGTCACAACCTGATTAAAATCTTTCAAGATTCTCCCCCACCCATCCCTTTGAGAGAAAATTCATTCTCCCTCAGTTATATGTACAAGGATCTTTCTAGTCAGCCCCCTACCCTGCCTCTGTCTTTAGTCTCAACTTTCCTTGTGTCCCTACACATCACCCTCCACCCCCATCCTCTTTTCCTGCCATTTCCCCCAAGGTGCCATGCTTCGGTCTACCTCATTTCAGCTCTGGGCCTACCCTGTTCTAGCCCAGATGACTCCTGTCCCCAGGCTGAGCCAGGTAAACCAGATCTCCCTTTTAGAAACCTGGGATTGGGGCAGGAAGATGCTGGGTCAGTTAGCTGAGGGCTGTGGATCTTTAAAGCCTTACAAGTTTGAAATCTGAGTGTACATTTGGAGGAGATCCTTCTGGGCCATAAGTGAAGAACCCTGCCAAGAAAATCAACCTACAGAGAACCCTGAATGGGAGAGTAATTGACGTGTGGATGAGAAGGCAGTTCAGGCTCAGGCGTGGCGTGTGCTGTCCCTGCAACTGCCCGTAATCCTCACCAACATGATTTACTCTCTTGCACCAGGCTTGATCTCCAAATTAGGCTCTTACACTAAAATGTCACATCGTTTTCCCAGTGGTGTCTGGCAGATGGCTTTAATTTACCAAAATCTTTCAAGATGGGTATCTGTTTGGCTGATTCCATCATTGCCCCTCATCTCTAGTTATAGTCACTCCTTCCTCGGCCACCTTATTATTAAAAAAAAAAAAAATAGTGGCTTCTCTTCCAACATCATTTTTCATGTCCATTACTCTATTTTAGTTTTCTTCATAGAACCCACCATCACCTGACATATTTATCTGTGTGTTGTCTATATTTACCACTAAAATATAGGCTCCGTGTTAGCAGGGACTTTTGTTCACTGCTGTGAATATCACATGGTTTATAATAGACATTCAAATACTTTTTGAATAAATAAAAAAGTTATGCAAAGAGAAGCAGAAATGCGAAACCCGAAGGTTCTGAAAGGAGAGAGAATTAATGCCTAAAGTGCTTGGCTATTTTGGTTTCAGGATGACATGTCAATTTCTTGTAAGCACCATCTCTGCTTCTTGGGTGTGAGTACCAAGAGATACTCTGGTATCTTCCCAGTAGAGTTGTCTTGAGTGATCTTTATAATTAAATGATCCCAATAAGATCAACACATTTGTGAGAAAAGAGCAGCTTTCTCCATGAAAATTGGCAGGCCAACAGATGCAATGAAATCAACGTGGGTGAATGTGTTTCTTCCTTTGAAACTTAAAATTTGGCTTTTCCAAGGAAAGGCCAATCAGAGAAGATCAGACCAGCTGTGATCCAATAAAGGCTTTGACAGAATGTTTCAGAAGATGCATAATAAATGGAAATCTCTTGGAGGGGTACATATATGTGTTTCAGGTTCCTCTTCAGTTATGATGACTGATTCCCCCAAAACACAAACAAACAAGGATAAACACAACTGCCCAATAACTGCTATATGGTTGTTGTTCTTAAACAGATTCATGATCTTCAGTACTTTCTATACCATAAGGATATGTGAGGTAGGGAACCAAGGAAGGCAAGTATATTTGAGAGAGAAGGTGAGGTAGTCTGTCCTATGTAAGAGGAGAAAAATGAATCCCAGTAAGTGGCTGGGAACTTGAGTGTGGAGCTCAAGAAAGACGGAACTGGGAAAATTTTGATAATGGATGGTGGTGATGGTAGTACAACATTATGAACATAATTAACAGCACTGAATTATATATCGAATGGAACTAAAAGGGGGAAATTTTAGGTTATATATATATTACTAGACTATAAATTTAAAAACAAAACAACAAAACAAAGCAAAAAAAAAACCACAAAAAGTGAACCATAATGTAAACCATGGACTATAGTTAGTAGTACAATTATAATAGTATTCCTTCATCATTGTAACAAATGTACCATAGCAATACAAGGTGTTAATAATGGTGGGGGTGGCGGGATAGATGGGAACTCTATTTTCCACGTGATTTTTCAGTAAAACCCACAACTTCTCTAATGAAAAAGAGAGAAAGAGAAAAAACGATGGGTGAGAGGATTAGCTTTGGGGCACCACCTAAAGACCTGCAGAAAGGGAGACTGGCTTAGTCTTGTCGTTTCATAAAAGTCAATCAATGCAAGATACGAAATGGACAGATTTCAGTTCCCTAGAGGAAAGCTTTCCACTGTTTCAGAGCTTCGGCTGGATGGCACCAGCTTCCTTAGGAGGGAAATGACTCCTGGTCCCGTGGTATCCATGCTTGCACCATCATCTGGTAAAGACACTGCAGAGGCGATGGGTGCCAGGTAGATGCCAAGGTCTTTTCTGGCTCCCGGTTGCTAAGATTCCCCAAGCCTGAAGCTTAGAGCTGCCCTAAACTTGTGACTCTAAAGAAGGAGGCACTGCCTGGGGACCTCTGTCTAATTCTGACTCAGCCATTTCCCACCAGGAGCTGAGCAATATCCATCATCCCTGCCCCTCCAATATACTGACTTAGAAAGTGGTTTCTGGGCCAGTTTGTATCCAGGCTTTAACATGTTCTTGGTTTCTGAACTCGAGCAAATCTTTTCCCCACTCTCAGCTTTGGTTACCTCTTTAATTTAATGGAGATTATAAATCCTAGCCCCCATGTTCATGGTGAGGGTGGGTTGAAACAAGGCACAAAAACACACACTACTGAGAGTGGCACACAGTAGGCACTCAGTAAATGCTGTTACCCTCCAAGTACCTCTAAACAGCAACACAATGTATAAGTCAGGGCAAATAATTTTATAGTTAAGAGGATTTTTTAAAATCTTAGAGTCAATTGAGCTTTTATAAAATGCTAGGCATTTCACCCAATAGTGACTATTATTTCCATTTCATAGATGGGGACGGTGACACTCAGCAAGATGGAACCATTTGTTCAACTGCGACATGGGTGCAGAGCGAGGGACGAAAACTTCCAGAACCATGTGAATCAAACCAGAGCTCTGAATGTTGGTCTGATGCTCAGCCTGGCACCTCCTCAAGGACCAGGGCTGGCCTGTCCATGGCTTCACCAGGGCAATCCATAACCTGGTGAACGGCGATGGACGGGCCTTCTTGGCAGGGTTAGTGCTGGGCAAACCCCAAGGCCGTGCAGGCACCGTGGGTGCACACCAACCAGTACAGGGCCTGGGCTCGGCCCCTCTGTGCAGATATACAGCCTATAGGTGGAAAACAGACACGTGCCCATACCTGGTGCTCTCTGACTTGAAACTCAGTGCTTTTACCCAGGTCATTCTGCAGCTACCATTACCCCCTCCCTCCCAGCCTAGCTCATTCCGCCTCCCAAGTTCCCCAGTTGCTGTGAGCTTATCACAGAAGTAAATCAAAATGTTCTCAAGAGGAGAAGAAAAGATAAAAGCAAAAAAATGCAACATCCCCAAGAGAAGAATATTTTTTATAGTTCCACAACTCCAGCAATTCTGTCTTAAAAAAATCCATTATTTAATTTTAGTACCATGGAGGTACAGGTGCTGAATAATGGCTCCTCTCCTAGCTTCTAGTATTTCTAAAATATTAATACTGGTTGGGTACCTCTCCTAAGGGGAAGCAGGAGCTGAATTTTTTATAGGCTCCTGAGCCTTGTTGCCATACAACGGACTATGCATTTATTCACTTACTACCACAAACATGTCTTGGTTCTTTAAATTATGTCAGCATAAAAAGATGGGAGATATGCACAGAAGAATGGAGAGGGTCAAATGGGTTGCTAAACAGTTCCTTTGCCATGATCTTCTCTGTCTACGTCTTTACTCTTTTAAACAATCCATCAAGATATACCTCCTTCCTCTGCATTAGGCTTGGGGCATGCATCATTAATAGGAGCCACAAGGAGGCATCTAACTTCAGTCTACCAGGTCAGTGGTGTGTCAGGGCTACTAACAGTTCATTACATCTTCAGCTGCAAACTGTTGACATTAAGCTTTGAAACTGAGCCCCAAGTTATATATTTGTGAACACACCACTGCAGTCGCAGTGGCTACGTCTAGGGGGGGGGGGCGGCCGGTTGCTGAACCCTCGGCTCTCGGCGTTGCTCGGAGGA
>PVKY010004830.1:0-18516 GCA_004027775.1 Bradypus variegatus
ATGTGTTTAAAGTTGAAGAGGGGATGTTTGGAATAGAAAGAAAAAGGAAGACAGTAACTAAAGTGATCATATTTATTGTGCTTTAGAAATAATCTTCCATTTCATATTATTCCAGCATAAACGTTGTCCCTGAATTCCATTCACAATGCAAAACATCAGGGTACAAAACTCCCACAAGGGCTTGTTTCTGCCTAACGTACCCGGGGGGAAAGGCTAGAAAACATTAAAGCAGTAGATGGAGCTTTAATGAAGTTAACCTGCTGAAACCAGGGGAGGTTTGCCTGGTGTACACCTGAAAGCACTTTGATTATGGCATCAGCTTCAAAAGAAACCTGTTTCCTCATTTCTGAGCTTTGCTGCATTGAGAAATAGAATTGCACCTTTATATTCAGCCTAATTTCATCACCTTGCTGAAATTAGGGCTGAGAGCCACCCTAAGCGTTCTGCAAATGTAAGAAATGGGCTGCTCCTCCCCACCCTCAACCCCCGAGTCCCGAACCCAAATGTACGGAGAGTGTTCTGAACATTCATTTTCAAACAGGTCCCAAGAATGTAAAGCCCAGCATGATAAATGCCCTCCGGGTTGGAACAAGATAACCTCCCACTTCTGCTAACATTGAGCCAATTCAGGTTCTACAAGTTTGCTTTAAACACACACACACACACAATCCATTTAATCCCTGGCTTTTGCAAGTTGCACCGCCGCCCCCACCTGACTCCACACACACATTTCCTTTAGTTTTTTAATATTTACAACCTCATTCTCCACTTCCTTTTATTTTGTCATGCTTGCCATTTGCTTACTCTTCTTTCTTTTTCATTTTTCTCCTTTGCTGATCTGTCCTTAGCATTCATTTCATTTCCTTTTGCCTCTTTTCCTTTTGGATTTTAGTTCATTTTCGCGGGTTGTTTTCTTTTTTGGTCACAGCTGCCCCCTAATGGTTGTCAAGATCATTACTGCTCTGGGCTAGAGGAAAGGGAGGGAAGGAGAACTGGGGAAAGAAAACTAGAGAAAAACACGAAATATGTTTTTATTTTCAACTTGCAATATAGTCTCAGTATCTCTGAAAATATACCTAAGCCTGTATCAATGGGGATGTCAACTGCAAAACGGGGGCAGGGGTGCAAGAGAGGCTTAATTTTTTAATTGAATAAATACTCATTTGTACAGTTTGAATCTTAATTATATATGTATTTATATTACTTATTCCCTTTTTCCAAGTTAGAAAATAAATAGAATCTAAATCTGGAGACTGCAAAGGACCATGCCTTACAAATGATTCCCTGGTTCCTGCAGGCAGTACACACAATTCCAAGCCCCCTCCCCATCAACATGCTCCTCCAGATGCTAAGGGTTGATTGGCAGCTCAGCAAGCTGCGAAGAAATAAATATGAAGGAGGAGACCGGGAACTAATGATTATGGTGGGTGTGAATTAACCTACCCTGGAGTCTCCTCAATAGCAAAAGGTCAGCTCCTTGACTCTTGCCTTTCCATCACGACTTTCATGCTCAAATTAACAGCTATTGCCATCATATTGTAACAATCACCTGACATGTAGATGTCTAATTAAGGCACCATAAGTCACAGGTTACAAATTTGAAAACAGCAATAGCAACAACAAAAAAAATTCTTACAAATCTGTCGGGGTTTGATAGGGAACGTATTCACGCAAACGAAGAAAAAGCAATACGCACTCATGGATGAAAGATTCAAGTTTTCAAGAAAATTAGTCCATGACTTTACTAAAAGAATGGGAGTTTTCAGCGTGAACTAAGATTTTCCTGAATGATTAAAAAAAAAAAATCCAGATCATAGCCCTACAACTATAAATGCTGTGAAGTTATAAATCAATGCTTGGGCTTTGTTTATTATTGCCAAGTGGAGTCTGTAATTTTTTGAGGGGCTTGGAAAAGGCTTTGTCCAAAAATATCTCCTCTGAAAGCTCTGCCAAGATGCCTAAAATGCTCACTATTACTCACCCTTTGAGAAAAGGTACCCAACACAAAAACTATGGACTATCCAGTAAGGTCCCATCCATCCATTAACATCTTCTTGGGGGGATAAATGATTATTAATTTCAATTACTTAGGGTAGCCTGTGGAATTAGGACTAAATCCAGTTTTAAATTTATGAGTGAGGATGAGGTCAGGAAAGGGCTGTAGCCAAAATTTGAAACTGGAAAAGAGTAGAAATCATTGAAACCAACCCTTTCATTCTATAGGTGTGGAAACCGATCCCAAATTACTTAAAAGACTTTTCAAGGATACAGGTTCTATTAAGGGCAGCAGAGGCCTGAGGTCCATCTGCCCTGACCTCCAGCTTTCTGTTGCCCCAACTTGTCTGTCTCAGATGATCGCCACTGAGGGCTGGAACGGAGCCTGGGAGCCTGGGGAGCACCATAAAGGCCTAGGTTCCCAGCGATTGCTCTGGGGAAGGCATCCAAGGGAGCACAGAAAGGACACAGGACAGATGGACCATCCTTTGAGCTAGCTGTTCTCTTCCTTAGCCAAGTAGACAGCAAGTATTTTCAAATGACACCTTGGTGGTCAGAGCTTCTGCTGCTGAGGTTCCCTACTTGGAGAAAAAGCATGGTAGCCTCAGAGTTACAAAGCTGTGAATTTCTAAGAGCTTTTATGGGCAATCTCAGGCCCTGGTTCTTTAATTACCTAAAGCTGAGTTGTCCAATATAGTAGCCATTAAGCATAAGTGGCAACTTAAATTTAAATTAATAAAAGTTAAAATTCAATTCTTAGTCACACTAGCCACATTTCAAGCGCCTAGTAGTCGTGTGAAAAGCACAGATACCTCCATCACTGTAGAAAGTTCTGTTGGAGGGCACCGCTCTAAAGGGAGGGGGAGACCAGTCCTCTCTGAAGCACTAATGCCTCAAAATTAGCGTAGCAGAAGGAGGTTCAGACAGAATATAGGGTGATATATGACTTCTTTTGTTTCCTCTGCCAAGGATTCCAAGGATGTTTGAATTTTGCAAATTTGCTCTTTTTTCTTCTTTTCATTCATAAGGGTCCCTCCCACCAGATCTAGTGTCTGAGAGAAAGGTAAGATACTTGGGAGTAACAGTGGTTTCAACATTTTCTGGAAATCTTTAAGGATTTCCCACTAATAGGACTATTTAAATAGAGACTACTAGGCAAACACAAGTCTGTTGAAAAAAGGAAAAAAGTTGGTTGTTTAAAGGGTGAGTGGAGGAAAGAAAAAAACTCCTATTGACCAGGAACCTGAACTTCAGCTTCAAACAAAAGAGAGAATAAAAAATGAGGACATATTACGTCTTAACTGAAGCTTTGCCTCTGAGACAGATGCCGCTGAACATTAACTAGGGCAGTGTAGTGAATTACAGATTAAAATGCAATTATGCCTCATGCCCCCCTCTCAGGGTGAGAGCTTGTCAACATTAGGGCTCAGATAAAGGGAAGTTACCATGTGACAGGTGGCATCTTTTGAACCTTTGTGGAAGCATGAAATATCTGGAGCTTTTAAATCATCCATTCCTAGGAGGCAAGACCCAAATGTATTACTTGTTTGCATACCTCCTGCACAGTCATGCATCCATGACCATTTAATAAATACAATATAATGAACACAGATGGAAAACCATACCTGAAACAAACCTCTAGTAATAAACAATGGCTGAGTGGATTGGTGGTGAAAGGGCTGGATCCAGCTCCACAAACTCCATCAAGTGGCACTTTGAGCATTTTTCTGCAAACCCCACTCCCGCCCCTTGTGAGCTGAGGCTTCTTGGTGTTTTTAAATAGTCTTTCTGCTTGCTGCTGAAGGTCACAGGTAAAGTTGAGAATCCCACCACTCTGGCACTTTAAGGGACACGTTCTTGGTGTCCTTTTCTAGAAAGATCTAATCCCTATCTGAAAAGGTAAAGGAATACTTTTCCAGGTCTCCTTCAACAGATGAGTATGCATCAAAGGCTGTGTGCAAACAGTTTCCCAGCCACTGGCTTGTTAAGCATATGCATCAGTCACCTAAAACATGTTAAAACTACAGATTCCCAGACACTCTCCACCCCAGGCCTAAGGAATCCCATCTGCAAAAGGATGGGGCCAAGAGATCCAAATTTTGAACACTTGCCCAAGACAATTCTGACATATCCTCAAGTTTGGGACTGTTAAGCTGGGAAAGGCCCAACTTTCCACTGAGGTGTAGCTAGGTAACAGCGTTCTTTTAGCCTCATTTGCAAATCTGTTTTATGTTCCCCATATCCTTCCTGTCAAGAGAATGGAATGTAGGATGAGATTATCTATTATTATTTCACAATTAAGTCTAAATGACGTTAAATGTCCTAGGTGAGTCAATATGCTGCCAGGAATCTCAACTTCACTAGTTAGCTGCTTTGTAGCCACTTTGGTGTTATGTTAATTGGCCCTTTGTTTCTGATGGTGCTACTGGCCTTTCAGTAGTAAAGTTCTCCATGGGTCATGGATGTGGACTCACAAAAGGCTGACAAGTGCAGGTGCCTCTTCACCACTGCACCTCTGGTTGAAACTGAACCCTGAGATTCCAGTCTAGACGCAAACACGGCTGGCAGGTCTGAGCCAGCCCCATCCTGGAGAATTTTCCATTGAGCACATAGGGGATTTTTGTTTAGTTCCCAAGAGTCCTTGGGAGTCTGGGGTTAAAGCAATTCGAAGCCATTCCTGGGCCCATGGGGTCTTGTTCAGAGTGGGTTGGGGGAGATACGGTCTCATACTGGATCTTCCCTGGTCAAAGCACTTTGAGCTTCTGGAAGTGCAAATACCACTAGAAGTGTAACCTTAGGTGGTGTCACCATTATTTATTGAGTGCTGCCCCCTAGAGGATCAAAAATGCTCTGTCCACTTGGAGTCCCCAGGGTTCCAACTAAGGACTCAGTACCCACCCTACCACAGAAAATCAGAACTTCAGTGAAGTGTACTGCTGAGAAGTTCTGCATCAGAGGAGTCGCAGGAAGTAAGCTAGCACCCCCTTTAGGACACCTCTGAAAAATTAAAATCCATAATGCTGGTAATCAGCTTCCCACCAGACCAAGGGGCCGGGAAGGAGCCTGATGGGGACCCTCAACCCTGAGACCCCAAGATCAGAAGTCCAGAATTTTTATTCTTATTGTTCCCCAATGGGCTTAGGTTTACTTTTTCTCACATCTCCCCTCCCGCATATCTTCACCTAAACCCCAGCTATCAAGTTCTCAGAAATAGGATTGCCCCAGGTAAGGACACTTGCTAGAAAGGTCCGGCATGCCTGGTGAGTGGTGGGGGAAGGGGATACTAAGTGACCCTTTTTATCAGGGACTATCAATGCAGACGGTGTTATTTGTCCTTAGACTAGTATCTTGGCAAAGACAAGAGGAATCTCTGCTTACATCTCAAAATCTGAGTTGCCTATTTACTTTATTCAATACTGGGGGGGTGTCATTTTTTATAATTAAACTTTAAACAGAAAAGATGTAAATCTGGAGTTTTTAATAGTGTAGATGTGCTCTCAAGCCTCAAAAAAGAAAAGGAAGAGCAGGCAGGGGAGGGGGAAGTAGGAAAGGAGAGGGGAGGAGAGCAAAGGTGGCCAGGTGACCTTTAGGCCCGCTGGAGGACGTGTTCCCTAGAAGAATTCACTGAGCCTGTTTTATGCTCTTTCAAACTAGGCATCTAAGATTAACAGTGTGATACGGAGACTGCGATATACATGGCACTGTAAAATCCTCCTTGGCTTGGCTCAACTATTTGCAAATCACTTCTGATTCAATTATGTTTTGGTTATCTCAGTGTAAATAACAGTTAAGTGGGAGCAACAGATTTTTCAAACACTAAAAGTGATAAACAAAGCTAATGGCAAGTCCAGATAAGGAGGTGAAACCACCCAGAAGAATCCACCAGTACAAGCAGAGATGAAAATGGGATAGTCAGATATGTGTGTTTCTCGTCACCCAAACTTTATTTTTCTGAATTTTCAGAGTGGCAGAAAAGGAATATGCAGGGTATTATTTAGACTATTCCTGTTGGTCTTCATGATATTGTAGTAATAGGTGCCTAGCTAAGCAAGACAGTTTGGAATTCATAAAGCCATCCTCAGAAACAAAGATACAAGTGTTTCCCCAACTGTTAGCTAGCAGCTCCCTCTAAACAGTTTTCACACCTCCATTTAAAAATAGTTGGCATAATGCTGTTTTCTTAATCTTGGCGTTGTGACCACATTTTCAAGGGGGGAAATGTGGACAGCAGCTGTTACGGGAGCATTTCGGGGAGATGCCTTCATGTACCTGTACTTCTTTTTTGTGGCGGGTGGGGAGTGGGGGGATTTGGGAGAATCCAATTTAATTACCTGAAGAAATTCCTTGCTGAATAAAGTCTTTCCTCTTTTTCTTCGGATAGTAACAAATTAGGGGCACAGGATAGCTAAATCCTCATCAGAAGAGCATGTTTGGGACACAACAAAGATCTGAGTAGTAAACGGAGGGAGTGTTTGGGGTTTTATTCAGCCGGGGCTGACGGTGGGTGTCACCGCCACGCACTGCTGCCTGTGCGAACGCATGGCTGAACTGCAGCCTGCTCCCTACCCCGAACCCCGTAAGCCACCCAACAACTCCTCTTGTAACGCCATTGCGCGCGGCATTGTGTTGGGTTCTGCGTGAGTGGCATCGGAGTCGCGTAATTTAGGGAGAGCAAGGACTTTTCCCGCTTCCCACGGAGCCTCCCTCGGGGCAGGGGCTAGGTGGCTGAGGGCAGAGAGACCCGGAGGTGCCCGGAGGCACACTTTCCCCGTGGCTTTATGCATGGGAGGCGCGGCGCGGCCAGGAGCAGAGAGGCGCAGAGGTGCGCAGGGCTGGGGGGTGGGAGGTGAGGGGTGGGAGAGGGGCGTCTGGGTGCGAGCTGCTTAACTTTGATCTGGCGGCGTCCGAGAAAGCCGCAGTCGCCTCCGCCCCGCCCGATCTGGGTGCCGCGGCGCTCGGCTGTGCGCCGCGCGTCTCCGCGGCTGCCGCTTTAATCAGGAACACAGAAGGGGCGGGCCTTGAGCCGGCGCGTAATCGGATAGCTCTGCCGCGGCTCTGACATCCACATGCTGCTCGGCCTGAAAAGGCAGGCGGGGGGAGCCGGAGAGAAGGCAGAGAACGCGAGCGAGGCACCAGCCCGCAGCCCGCAGCCCGCCCCCAGCCCATCCTCAGACGCGCAGACACTCGGCGAGGCGCTGGGCGAGGTGGAGGTGAGGGCGGGCGCGAGCGAACTCGGAAAGGGGCTCGCTCACTCCGAGGCGATCCCAGCCGCCGCCACCGCCGCCGCAGCGGCTTCCTTCCTCAGCCTCCCCTCGTGAGGCTGACCAAGCGGGTGCAGCAGCTGGGGGAGGCTGCTGCTAGGGAAACCCGGCGAGGCAAGAGCTGCCGGGCGGCCGCCTCCCACTCGGGCCGGCCGTCGGTCCGTGCCTCCTTCCGCGTGTCGGTCCTGGGTGCCGGGAGATGTGTGTCACTTTACGCCTTTGAGATCGCATAGCTGCCTGGGGGCCGTGTGATGCCCAAGGCAAGTCTGGACTTTTATTTTAATTATTCTTATTTTTTACGCTTGGCTTTCGGGAAATATTCCTGATGTTGTAGGATAAAGGAAAAGACACTTTGAGGAACTGGAGACAACATAGATGCGTTTTGTTTTTAAGAGAGAAAACCCGTCCGCTCTTCCAGGCTTGCTCCCTCTTTGCTGATTTCAGGAGCTATCCTCCTCCTGGTGAGGTGGGGATTCCAGGGAGAATAAAGGTGAAGACGGGCCGCCGAGAACCAAGAGGGAAACACTGACCATTAGAAACCTTTGCAGAAGACATTGTAAGGAAGGAAACAAGAGAAAGAGAAAAACACAAAGACTCACAAATACACAAGAAAGCTACACATTCAGCTCTGGAGAAAGCCTCCTTCTCCAAAATGGATATGTCTCCTCTCACCTGGATTTTCTTAGCTCTCTACTTTTCAGGACACGAAGTGAGAGGCCAACCAGGTAAGTCCCTGAAAGTTATTTTTTATCCATTTCAACATGTTTTTTCCCATTAAAAGCCACCGCTAATGCAGGAGGGCTACCCGATGGGGGAGAATAGAAGGAGGATCTCTCAATAATTTAAAGACAGATCCCGGCGGCCCTCCCTACACCACCACTGCTGTTAAAAAAAAACAACTTTTCCCTCCTGCTAGCAGTGTGTGTGTATGTGCGTATGTGTGTTTTGAAACATAGACAGAATTTGGCGGTGTTCAGATGTCACATATGGACTGAATCAAAGGTTTAAAAATACTACAAAGCCTTTGCATTGCAGTTTTGGGGGAATTTTTCCCCCCGTCTTGAAGCAGAACACATCTCCCTCGAGTTTCCTCAACCTAGCCAGGGAAATATAAATCATTTGCATTCCCTCCGCTTAGCTACATTGAGCAATGTTAACTGAAGGGCTTGGGAAAGACAAGAGTCTAGTCTGGGTTTTCAAATGCTGTGGTTTTTTTGGAGAATGGGTTGATATGCCTCCAAATCACAGGGCTTGGGTTGATATAGCACGTTGGCTTCTGGCTAAGAGGGGCTTGGAGCCTGCGCCTCTGGCAACCAAGGCAGTTGCTCATCCCTGCTCTTCTCGCATCCATGTGTTTTCCGGGAAAGTAAATCACATGCTCTTTAAAAAATTATTAAATGAAACAAACTGTGTGGCCCTCTAAGGTCTCTCACTCTTGTGAAGTGTTTAGAAACTTTTAAGTGGAATTTGTTCTCAATCACTGCCAAAAAGGGTGTGTGGACAGACTGCGGAAATAAGCACCAAGGCCCAAGAACAGGCCGGGGCCAGCGTTTGTGGGGAGTGGCAAGGGGCAGGCTACCTGACAAGGGATCTCTGGCTTCAGGGAATGCAATGGGGCTTGTGCTTCCTTCCCGGGACCACTCTCCAGAGTGAGCCTCTCTCTCCTCTGAGAACAGTGTCTGGAATCTGACAAAACTTTTATCAGCTGCTACAGGTGATTGGGGACGGGGAAACCAGCTACGGAGAAAACAGGGAACAGAAGAGAGGAGGAAAAAACCTTCCTGAACTGTCCTTACCCCAGGGCACTTCGAAGGCGATGTCCTCAGTGGCAGGACTCACACCATGCAGCTGCCTGGCCAGCCTCCCGACATATCAGCTAGTGGATCCTGTAGGAGATGGGTGCCTCGTTTGACTAAAGTCCCCTTTAACTGTGCTTATTCTGGTTCTCACTGTCCGTCCCTCCTCCCCCTGCCCCAGGACGCCACATACACTCACAAACCCCACTTTAAGCTTGGGGTGTATCTGAGGGGGAAAAAGGTTCAACAGTGCTCCTGCCACCCAATTCCCTGCACTTGCTCCTCCTTCTCTGCCATAACTGGTTTCTTCAGGGCAGCTGCAAACCTTATCAAAGGATGGACGCAGGACTTAGTTGGGGAGGTTTCCAGTGCCTCCCATTCCGTTTTGCCTTAATTTTAATTCTGAGCTTGAAGCGAGGTTAAATTACCTCCCACAGACCTGGATGTTGCATAAATTACGTATGTTTGTGGGACTGGATCTGTATGTGTGTCCGCGCGCGAGCACGTAGTGAAGGTGCCCACCGTACATTATGTATTCAGGCATGAACTCCGGTAGGCCCGGGCGCGCAATGCGCGCACACCGGCATACACCCCAGCGCATTACACCGGCACACACGCACATACAACTTAAGGTTTCATGTGCTTTGCGGAGCAGGAAAGATCCTGATGACACAGGGGCCATCTCCTATCCCAGATGTTCGCAAATCTGTCCCCAGGCGTTGCGTGGAGTGTGTGTACGTGTGTGCACGACAACCGCTCGAACCCACTCCCGCTCAGCCACCTGCCTCCCGCGCTCACCGCAGAGCCCCCTCCCAACCCAACCTCAGGCCGCGCTGCGTCATTTGCAGAGAAGCCCAGAGGCACAGGGCGCGGAGAGGTCACCCATCACGAAGCCGCGGACGTCAGGGTAGACTGGGGAGCTAGGATCCGGCTTGGGTGGATATTATTCTCCAGGCCCTGAAAAGGCGATCGCAAGCGGCGAACTCTCGGTCTTTGAGCCGGGCGTTCGCCGGGCACTCGGGGAGCTGGCAGCGAGCGGCAAAGGGCGAGGCCGGAGAGACCTCTGACTCACCCGGTGCGCGCTTGCCGGGAGGGGACCTGGCCCAACCTCCGCCACCGCCGGCGGGAGCCGATTCCGAGAAGGAGAGTCCGGGGAAAGGGAGAGCGGAAGGTGCGCGCGGGGAAGCAATTGAGTAAATGGGCTGGCGGCCGCTGGGAGGCCGCGTGGGCACGGTGCAGCGGGCTCCCCCGGTCCCTGCTACGCGACTTGGCCAGATAGCGCCGCCGCTTGTATTCCCTCGAACCGGCCCTGGGGCTGCTGGGTGGGTCCCCTTCGGAGCGCCCCCTCCCGTTCCCCGCGCTCCGCTCTGCGCCAAAAGCCTTCTGCAGCGTCTAGAGAGCCGGCCCTGAGGGCCCGGGGCTGCCGGATCAGGAACCCCGGCGTGACCGAGCTGGGTGGTGGGAAATCCTGGTGAAATTCGGGAGGAGAGGATGGGAGAGGCGAGAAAGAACCAGTTTGAGCTTCTGGGTTGCGCGTAACTTTCACTGCGTATAGAAACGCTGCGCGCGGAGCGCCCTCTCGGGCGCCCAAACAGGTGAGGAGCACGCGGCGCGCGGGTGTCCACGTGGTAGAGACGTGGGCCGCTCCCCCCACCCCTCCGCTCAGTCCTACCCCAGCTCGCCCCATCCCCCAGCGCCGTCTCTAACGCCGCATCGATTTGTTTGGACTACGCAGCAGAAACAGAGCCGACCGATCCATAAACATTCTATTAGGCAAAAATATTCCCAGCGAAAGCAAAACCAAGGCTCAAGCCTCGGCGAAGTTGGCCGCCTCCAACTCTTCCAGCCCTGTCGTCCCCTCTTCCTCCTCCTCCCTGACTAGGATACCCGCAGGGAGAAGCTTGCGGCATTTCCTTGATTCTGCCCAAAGCCAGAAAGTTAAGTCGCGGCTGCCGCGCTCTCCCCGGGAGAAGCCTCTGCAGTTGCCGCGAGTTCCCGCCTCCCCTCCCCCGCCGCCTTGCGCTCTGCTTTTCCAGTGACAAAAAGAAATATTCGCGGCCAATGCTTCATTTTCACTGATTGATTTCTTTTTAATATCAACACAAGTTAACCGAGACGAGGCGAGCTGTGATTAAACGGCTGTCCCACCCTTCGCCTCGGGCTAACTGCACCGCAGTCTTGCCCACCAGGACCCAGGCGTCCGGCCGCTGGGTGAGGGGTACCAGCCGAGCTAACGTCAGATGGGCGGGGAGGGCTGGGGGTGGGGGTGGGAGTGGGCCGGTCTTCCCTATGGAAATCGTGTAGGAGGTGGGAATCGAGTTTAGGGGTTCCAACCCTTCCGTGCTGCAGCTTCTGCGGCTCAGGTTGAATTTCTTCTTACAAGGCTAGCGGATCGGCGCCCCGGTTTATTGGCGTGCGCTGGCTGCTCGGCTACTTCCCTCCGCCTCTGTTCCTTTTGGTTTCAATCAGAGAGGAGAGCCCCCTGGCGCTAGCCATTCCGCATGAGCGCCTGGCCACCAAACACCCCTTTGCTGCAGTTAGTCGTAGTCCGCGGGAGACTGGGTTTTCTCAGGAAATCATTCAGCCCCTGGCGATGGGTTCCTTGAGGCGGCGGCAGCTCACAGCCCTAACCAGCTCCCCCCCCCCCCCACCCCGGCTCCTGGATACACCGCTCGGGGCCAAAAGAGCCCCAACCCTATAAGCACTGCCGCCACCCCCTCCCCTCCGGCGGAGCTTTGATCTGTGCTTGGATTTTAACACCATTGCCATGGACACGGGCAGACGTGGTCAATTTTACCTTCTGTCTGGACTAGATGATCAGATAAGAGGTGTAAATTGGCTGTGGGGGATAGGTCTGGGTTCAAACAAATCCTGAAAGAAGGAATGACGGGCGCCCGTCCTGTTTGAAGAGTTTCTTTTAGTCTGTCTCCCCAAACGGATGGCCACAGGCAGGCATAGTACTTTGCAAGGCGACTGGATTCTACGCAGACTGCCCTGGGGGACTGGTCACATGCCCACATTCATTGGGTGCAGTGGTTACCCAGTAAACTTTACCCGATAAGCAGCTGCTGGAGGTGGTGCAGCTGTGCCAGTTGCCAACAAAGCATAGAGTGCCACACAGTGGAAAGGGGAGCGTTCCCCCGGAGAGCTCGGAGGCAGGCCTCTACTTGTCCTGGATGTACCTAGTAGAATTGTGAATGCCCAGGCAGCATGGTGGATTTGAAGTTTTGAGCCATCCTGTGGAGCCATCAGACATTAGGCCACAGAGCATCCAAGTGGCAAAATGAAAGGCTGGAAGGCCACAGTGACTGGAGCCCAGGCTGTCTACCAAATGGCTCTCCTCCCCTGCTGTTGAATGTAAAGTCCACATTCTGCTAGGGAAAAGCCAGTTCCTATCTTCTAGGTGTCAAAAGGCAAGGAGTCCAAATGCCAACTTATATGCAAGGAGGCATAAATGCAAATAACAGTTGGTGTGGGACCTGGGGGGAGGGTAAGGTGGGAGAGAGACCATGGACTAGGTGATTCTAAGGACTCTTGCCATGGTTTGAAGCTGCAGATACCCCAGAAAAGATCATGTTCTTAAAGTTAATCCATTTTTGTGGGTGTAGATCTATTGTGGGTGGGACCTTTTGATTAGGTTATTTCAGTGGAGGCATGTTCCAGGTGGGTCATAATCCTCTTACTGGAGTCCCTTCTAAGAGATGAAGATGGAGAGAAAGTTACACAGAAGCGAAGAGACCCAGAAGCAAAGAGAAACACACAGAAGCTCGGAAAAAAAGATGGAGCGGCCAAAAGCTGAAAGAAATGAAGCCCAGAAGAGAAGGGAAAGACCAGGAGATGCTGTCATGTGCCTTCCCATATGACAGAGGGGTCCCAGATCACCAGCAGCCTTTATTCAGGAAGAAAGTATCTTCCTATTGATGCCTTGATTTATATATTTTCGCAGCCTCAGAACTGGACACTTGGAAGCTAATAAATATCCCTATTGTTAAAAGCCAGTCCATTTCTGGTATATTGCATTTCATCAGCTTTAGCAAATTAAAACAACTATACTCTGATTTTTTTTTCACCTCACTCCACTGTTGATTAAGGCAATGAAGAAAATGAAATGATTCTGTGTGGGACAATTCTGAGTTGACCAGAATTCCAACCCAGGTTCATTGGTAAGGTGTTTTCAGAATATATTCCCTAAAGGTCTAGGTTGGAAAGACTTTAAGAAATAGAGATGAGGTTTGCTTTTTTCAAAGGATAGAGCAGAATAATAATACCAGTTTAATTTCTCCTACTGACAGAGAGAGGACTTGATAGTTGAAGTTTGGGCAGTGGTTAGTAGCATCATTAATGCACTTGAGGTATTCCCTCATCTGACTGTCATTTGCCACTGGGTAATCTTCGTGGCCCCCTCCTTGATCCCTAGAAGTTTTTGGACAGTTCCCTCCAGGTCAGGAATTCACTTTTTCTTTTTCTGAATTAACCCATTCTTGGAAAATGCAATGTAAGTTTGTTTGGAGATCCTCAAGCATTTTTTTCAATGCTTCATCTGCCTTGATGAGAAATGGCCAAGGGCTTAATGGTTTCATGACTTAAGATTCAGTGGGGCTGGATTCCAGGACACGGTGGCCTGATATTGTGCCTGAGCCTCCAAGAGAAAGCATCTTCTAAAGGTTTAGGAAACTGTCAAGTTTAGATAAGGCTGAGCTCCCATCCTATGGGACCTTGGTTGTATTAATAAGGAGAAATTAATTTTTAACCACTGGGAATGTTGCCAAATTATGTGACCTTTGGCAGACCAGCTGTGCTATAAAAATAAATCCCCCATTTCTGAAAATTCTTCTCCTATCTAGCAGAACAATAACAACATGGCATTTAGTATATGGAAGAGTGAGGCTGAAAAGAAAAGAGAGATGGGAGTTGCCAAAAAAAAAAAAACCTGGGATGTTGTGACACATGGTTTCAGACCTGAGCATCTGTCCCCTCAGGTTTCCAGAATATGGGAAAGAGGGCTGGGGTGACAAGGAAAGCTTGTGTGTGCGCACAGGGAGCAGAGAAGGTGTTAAGTGCTTCCAGCCCACTCACACCCAGCTTTAGACATACCTCTTGTCTCTCGTTCACACAGATAGACTACTGGCACAGGGAGAGAAACAGGCAAAACATCGTCAGTCTTTCCCTAAATCCCACTGAATAGGTTTGTTATTGAGAAGGTTTGTGGGGGGACCCTCAATGGCTTTTCCAGTTCTGAGGTGTTGGAGCCAGACTCCTCCTGCCTGCCTTTCAAGTCTAGCACAGCCACTTCCGAGATCTGTGACCCGCATATTCTGTGTGTTCACAGAGCTTAATCTCCATGTTTCAATTTCCTTATCTGTAAAATGTGTTTGATAATAATGCCTACCACATAAGGTTGTTGTGCTGTGACAGATAACGTAGAATACTGTTAGGTACAAATTAAGCCTATTCTGAAGTCATTTAATTTTTAAAACACCTTCTGTGGGGTCAACTGTGTCTTATGACCATAGAAGGTATACTGTGGTCAGTTTGTTATTTTGATGAGAATTTTTTGAGAAGTATGTAATTATTCATTCTGAGCTCTTGCCCCACAAAACCTTTCCCTGTGTTTTATAAGCCTCAGATTCTCTCCCACCACACTATTCTTCAGAGATATATGTTCTCTGCTGGATTCTCCTCTTAGATTTGCATCTCCTCTTTGTATTTTCCCCCTCTTGCTCTGCTTTCTGTATTCTTGCTTCCACTTTTTTTTTTTAATCTCTCTTTCTTCTTTCCTTTTCCTCCCTATCCATCCTTCCTCACTGAAAGTGTGCTCAGCAGGGAACACTGTGTTTAAGGCACTTTCTGGAATATGTAATAACTTCTACTCTGGCGTCAAGGCCTCTCAGCAGCTGAACTAAAAAAAGTCATCTTAAAGACAAAATACCCTTTACCCGGCAAGACTCTTAATAATCTCATTTCCCTCTGGGTCTTCATAAAAGAGTCATGATCTAATCCAGAACAAAGGGAGGGAATAACAAAAGGGAAGCTTTCCCAGTAGCGGGCAGTGGATGGGGCTACTGGCCACTGGGATGGGAGCACCCGTGTTGGGTGATGCTCAGCTCACAGCCTCCAAAGATCCCAAGATAACCAAGGTCCGGGTTCTGGCAAGTCTTTCAACAAGAGGATAAAGGGAATTGCAAATTACTGGACCTCATGGTGATAATAATTGTTTTCATAAAGGGGAAAAATAAAACAGATGTGCCCAAAAGGCATACTGTGGACCAGGGGGAGGGATGTGGGGAGGGGTTGAGAAGAGAGAGGGGAGCTGAAATCAAGCAAGAGAAGTTTCATTACCAGCAAATGGGTTAGTGATGAAATAATGGTTTTTATCTTCCTGGTGCCACTGACAACAAATATTTAGAATTTGCCTTGCTTTTGGGTGGCAGTTGGAGCAAGGGGGCAAGGAAACCCTCAGATAAATGAATTTTACTATTATTGTAATTTAAATGTAGGTGTTCTTTGAACTTGTCATTATTACCTAAAGTTTAGGTGTCCTGGTAGAAACAGTTCACACTAACTCTACCTTGACCTGTGAGTAGGTGCTATTATCCCAGACAAGTTATTTAAACTCTTAGTTTACCATTAAAACACATTTGCATCTAATGCAGGTTGGGAAGTAAAGGTAGTAGTTGGAGAAGCAGAACAATTTGTGATAAGCCTTCCTTAGAATTTGTGATATTTACTAATACTTTTCATGTTTGTCAATTATTAATTTGCTAATTCATCAAATCTTATTGAGTCTGACTTTTGGGAAACACTCTGCGTTTGAGTGTATAGGGTTTGTCAAAGATGAATCGGAAAGGAATCATACCCCAAGTTTATAGTGGTCTAGCAGAGTGGATAAGTCCCTCCAGATCTCTCTCATACCTTAAAAGATGCTCAGAGGTTTGAGATAACAGAGAAGGCAAAGATGACTCCTGCTGTGGTAAATCAGGGAGAGGTCCATAGGGGAGGTGGCATCTGAGCTGGGATTGAGAGGATAGAAGGAATGTAGAACTGGAAAAGGCTTCCTAGGTGAAGCAGAAGGTGGGAGCAGAGAAATGGACCCTGAGTTCTTTTGGGGAACAATCAGAAACTGCAGTTTAGAATGTGGAGGGGACTGATGACAAATAAGGTTTGAAATAATAGTGTGGGCTAAATGCAAAACCCAAATTGCTAGGCCGACGAGTTTGGGTTTCATTTGCTAACTGGTGGGGAGCCATTTTCATTTCAATATGAGCCTTCATTTAATCAAAATAAATGAAAAAAATATTGTATTACCTTTCTCTCTCTCTCTCTTTTTATTTATTTATTTTTGTTTTGTTTTGTTTTTTGGAGAGACCTCAAACTTATTATTATTCTATTTCCTTCCCCAAATGTCTGTTGAGACGGTCAGGAATTGTAATCCCAGATCCCTCATCAATGGTATCAAAATTGCATTTGCAATGAGGGCTGGAAAAGAGCAGACATAAATATAAACTAATAATATTATATCAGCTGCCCTATTGGAATTGCATTTGTTTATGATATAAGATGACAAATAATAAGGTTACCACAGGTGGCATGATCCGAGGTCAAGGGAGGTAATCACATCAAACTTACATTTTAATGATTAAATGAGGGTTCATTTTTAGAATCCAGACTGAGGGGAAGAGACTTTTATAAGGCCCAATTTCCAGTTGTCTCTTTTTTCATTGGAGGTATTTTAGAAGGGAGTTTGCTTCATTCCTTACTCCTTTTTCCTCACTGGTACACATGCTCATGTGCTATCTTCCTATCCCCCCCTCTACTTTCCTCCCTCTCTCCCTCCTTCCCTCCTATATGATTTTTTTATTCAGATTTTGAACTTTTCATTGCAGAAGTTCACAGGGATTTCCATTTTCTGTGCCTTCAGGAGTGCATCATTCACTGCCAGCCGGCCCCATAAATTGAATAGATTGCATCCCTTCCCAGTTGCCTTAGGAAGTGGTCAAACAGCCGCATTCCTGAGCTGATGGATTGGCTCATTTCTTCCCAGCTTAAGCCAAGATACAGATTTTATGAGACTGTCTTGTGACAAGCTGAAGTCACTTTGAATAAAACAAAATCCAGCCTCAGATCACAGAAATAACTCTTAAAAAGCAGCTTATCCAGGGTAAGGGAGCAAAATTTGGTTAAAACCTCAAGCAAAGGGCTTAGATGATCTGCATGAGAGATTTGGAGGAACTCTTTTTTTTTTTTGGTCTTTCTTTGCAGGCATCACTGTTGTTGACATGCTCACAACAGAAATGTGTATCCATAATATTTATAAATACACAGCCACAGACTTAGTTAAGAAAAGAAACTCACGTCAGTAGAGCAAATGTGATTAAGAGAGGCATTTGAACTCTCCATAATGCAAGACAGACCTGTTCATTCAAAGAATCTTGAAGTTGTGTTTCAGGTTTATCAAGCAAATGAGAAAGGGAATAAGTGTCTTGTTGTCTAGGAGGGTAGAGAATCTTTTTAATTTTTGGCTCAGTCTATGCTCCATAGGATCTTTTCTTTACCTCATTATACAGGCTTTGAATTTTAGGGTTGGAACTGACCTTTCAAGTCGCCCCCATCCCTTTATAGATGAGGAAACAAAGACTCAGAGACATTTGACAACTTATCCAAGGTCACACAGCTACCCAGTGGCCAGACCAGACTTGAACACAAGGTTTCTTACTACCTATCCAATATTTCTAGTAAACTGCCCTGTTGGAGGAAGTTAAATGGCAAGATAACAGCCTTCACTTTTCTTTAAGTAAGGGAAAGAGCTTCTTGTTTGCCTGACCACAAACAAATAAGTGAAAATTATGCTGTAGAAATAGGGGCAGGATGGGATTATGCTGTGGATAAAGGCTAAATTGTAAACTATAAAAAGTGTAATTATTTTCAGAGGAAATGAGGCTGACTACTTTTTTCCACCAAGTGCCCTCAGGTATATAAATGAAGTAAATGTCTTTTTTTTTTTTTTTTAAATAAGTGTTTTATTTTCGAATAATTTCAGATTTAAGTTGCCAAGATAGTTCAAGTAGTTCCCGTACATCCTTCACCCACTTTTCCCTACTGTTAACAATCTTCCATAACCATGGTATATTTGTCAAAACTAAGAAATCAACAATAGTACATGACTATTAACTAAACTGCAGACTATTAGATTTCACCAGTTTTTCCACTAATGTCCTTTTCCTTTTCCAGGGTTCAATTCAAAATACCTCTTGCCTTTAATGCTATGATTTTTTTTTTATTCAGTTTCATTCAAACACAATCACATAACATACAATCATCCATGGTATACAGTGAGTCTTTCACAGTATGATCATCTAGTTATGCATTCACCACCACAATCTATTTCTGAACATTTTCCCCACACCAGAAAGAATCAGAACAAGAACAAAAAACTAAAAATGAAAAAAAAACACCCAAACCATCCC
>PVKY010004831.1:0-18511 GCA_004027775.1 Bradypus variegatus
ACCCAGACAAGGCCCAGCAGCCGCCTGACTGCCCCAGGCACATCCCAGGCAGTTACATGTCTGACTACCTCAGGGTCCACGATGGACTTGGAGAAAAGGGGCCCAGTAAGTGAGCTTGCTACTGAAGTCAGGGGAGAGGGTGTCCAAATGCTACATCAGGGAAGAAGAGAGAGGGTGTCCAACACACAGCCAAGTCCAGACTGAGCCAAGACCAATATCAACTGAACCTCTGGGCCAGGAGAGTGGAGCTGTTGTTGTTTTCCTGCCCAGTTTCCATCCCTGCTCTGCTGAGAGCAGCACACCAAATTCCCTTAAGTGACCCTCCCCTCCTACATGTTCAGTCCAAGTGATCCCATCCCTGGAACCAGAAGTGAGCACAAGACCTAAACTTGGCTAATCAGAGTATACCGGGAAACACTCTGGCCAAAGTTCAGAAATGGACACATGACCTGCTCTGTCCACTGTAAGCCATCCCTGGGACTTCCACTGAAATTGATGGAAAGGGGGTTACCCTTCCTATAGAGTCGCTAAACTGGCAGAACAAAAGCCTGCAGCAGTCTCGTACCATCTTTGTGGATAACCTATCTGAGGATGAAGCCAACCCAAAGGAAAGCATATCTTACAAACAGGAGAGAGATCCAAGGTCCAATAACGCCATTTGAGCCCTGGATCCAGCCATGCCTGAAGCTGTCCCCTTTGAACTTTCCAGTTGCCTAAACCAATAAATTTCCTTTTTTTCCTTTAAATTATTTTATGTTAGAGTCTGTCACTTGCAATGAAAGAGTTCCCAACTAATTCAGCTAAATTGCCATCAGAAGGATCGTTTTGGGGTTACCATCCCCCACCCCTCTAACACAAAGACTCTGACTCCAAACCTCTGATTAATTAGAAGTACAATGAGACAAATGTTACAGAGTTCTATTTCAAGTGTAGTACTGACTGATTCTGCTTTTGAATGCTAACTTGGGTACAAAATACCACATAAGTTTGGGAGAGGCAGAAAACAGAGAAGCCTCCCATATCCTAACCTCCCCTTCTCCCCCTGGCATTCAACACCAACGACGAAATAGGCTCAGGCCACCTCAACAGCCTAGTTCCCACTATTCCCCAATATGGAAAGCATACCAGAGTCACACTGGGTTCTGAACGTGTCCCCTGGTTTCCTACCTCCAGTCCTTTGCTTACACAGTCTCATTTACCTAGAACGTACTTCCTGGCTCCATCTCTCCCTTCTGAAATCTTGTCCAGTCTCCACAACCCACCTCTGATGCCACCAACTCCACAAAGCCTTCCTTGGGTGATCCCTTCTTTCTTTGACCTCCGGGGCACACAGCACCCCTTTGTCAGCACCCACCACCTTCCATCTTGGGTTCATATTAAATGCCTGGTCTCTGCTTCTGAACCACAGGCTGCCTGAGGGCAGGGAGAGTGTCTTAGCCTTCTTCTGGACCCTGCTGCCCAGCACCTGACACACACCTGGCACTCCACAAATGGAGGGGAAAGAGGGGAATACTACAGAGGGAGGCTGGGAGCACTTTCCGGAAGGGGGATGGGGGCAGAGGAACTGAGACTTGGAAGCCAGGTGTCCCCGTTCCCATCACTTGCGCCACAGCCCGTGTCCCACCTCCACAAGGCCATGCCCTTGGGGGACCTTCCCGGCTCTCAGTATTTGGTCTTTGTTGACGTCAAACTCAAAAGTCCTTCCTGGTACATTTGCAGATCTAGTTTTCAGACAGCCTGTTTCAGTTACCTCTTGATTTACCTTTGCATCTTGGGTTAAAAATCTTATTAATATAAATGTATTATTAAAACCCAGATGGCATGGGGAGCTCAGGCTGCAGCCCGGACATTCTGGTTCACAAAGAGAGGTGGGAATCTCTGTTCTAATTAGTGAGGACGGAGACCAAGAGACCATTCAGTTTATCTGAAACCTGATAGGACGGACTCCCCCTCTAGGCTCCACAAGACACCCCCTCCCCAGCTGCCCCAGAGAGACCTGTCCAGTACCTCCCTTAAAACATAAAAGAGAATGTGCTAAACTGGCATAGTTAGTATTTTGAAGCTTTAGCTGCATGAGCTGCATGACAACCCACTTCGCAGACAGCGCAAGTCAAACACAGAAATGTTAAGTAACTTGGCTGGGGTTGCTATATAATTGGCTTTGGGAGAAAGGGCATAGATTTGGGCATCGGTCAGATTTGGTTCTGAATCCCAGCTCTGCTGTACAAACAGGGTGACATTGGCTCCGTCACCTCCCTTGAACCTCAGCTTTCTCCTCTGTGAAAAATGGAGATGACAAAAACCATCGTGCACAGAATGAAATAAGTGAGGTTTAAGTGCCAGTCCAGGGCCATGCCCAAGGGGGCTCAATTCATGCTCCCTTCCCAGTCCCTTCTCTTCTTACTCCTGGGTTTTCTGTACTGTAATAAAGAGTCTCCAGCAATTACTGCTATGTTATTGGGGAGTAATTAGGGAGAGTAAAGGAGGAGGAAAATCTGAAGATAAATCAACAGTGGCCATCTTTCAGGCCAGTCCCTGAGGGCAACCTAATTAGGCTGCCAGGACACCCCATTTCCAATCACAATGGACCTGCCCCAAACAGAGGAAGCCCACAGGGTATGCACGGCTGGACCCAACCCCAGCCCCTATGTTCAGTGAGTTATACCTGAAGTTCCCCAATCCTGGACCTCCTCTTCCCGGCCTGTGCATCAAATCCTCGAGGTGGGGAGGGGTGGGCAGGTAGCACAGGAGAGGCCAGGCGTGGGGGCCTGGGGCCAGCAGGATGGCACCAGCTCCGTACTGAGTGGGCAGCTGGTAGTTAGGGGCGAAACCAGAAGGCAGGTCCAGCCAATGTGGCCGTAGCTTCCGATGTTTTCAAGAGAAGACTGAAATGCAGATTTGCCATGTGGACTCTGCCAATTTTAAAATATCAGCTCAAGAGAAAAGAGAAAACAAAAAGGGACATGGGTCTAATAAAATGCAGCAAGAATGGAAGCTCCAGCCAAGTGGGGTTTTATTTCTGTGTTGTTCGTGGAGTAGAGGCTTCATAGAGATTTGAGGAATCTGAAGGGCCCAGTTTCTGACCTCTGCCTCCAAATGCAAATTCCTAGGTGCAGGGGTGCTGCCGCCCCCTCTCTCCAGAGACGGGATGGCATGGTACTACTTTAAGACAAGACAGGGAAAAATGAGTGGGGATCCTGCCTCCACTCCCGCTGTACTCTGTGACCCGGGGCCCCACCTGCAAAACAGAGATGAGAGACACAAGTCTCCTCTGGGGTTCGCATGAGTTTTAAACAAGAGGATGTGAGCAAAGGGCTTGGCATCCCTGAGAATAAGGGCTAAGGAGATTGCCCGGACCCTACCACCCACCTCAAAGAAGTAGAAAAAGGTGGACGAGGGGAAAAGGACAGGGGAGGGGCAGATGCAGTCCCTGGGCCTTCTCCCTCCTGCCATCGGAGGCCTGGTGGCGTCAATGGTCACGTGACACATGAGAGCTGACCACATCCCCAGGATGATCCCAAGCTCTGACCCGGGCCCCCCACCCTGAAGGGCTCCGGGAAGGACTTGGCACGAGCGCCTGCCTTCGTGAAACAGAGTGTTCAGGACTGATAAGCTTAAAAGCAAGTGACAATTTTTCAACCCACCCTTGCTTCAAGGGCAGTGAACAAACAGCATTTGCTCTAGGTTTCTGCTGAGCATGTCTGGAAGGAGAGGGGAAGGTTAAACCCAGCTCACTTGCCCCTAGAAACTGGTTTGGATTCTTTTACACCATTTTTTCAGGGTTGAATCAGGATTCCCCACTGCAAAATTCCACTTCATGAAATATCAGACACTCTTCCCTTTATCACTGATGTAAAAGCTACGTTACAAAATCCCCCTTCCTACCCAGCCAGAGCTTGAGCTCAGCATCACGCAGACACCAGGTGATGGAGCTGACTTCACATTAATTATAACAACTACAGGGGTTGGGGGACAGCAGAGGGTATTGAACCATGAAGAGGCAGGAGGAAGGGAGAATGCTGGGATGCTAGAAAGTTCTATATCTTAATCTGGGTGTGGCTACACGGTGGATACATATGTAAGTCTACTAAGCTGTACTCTTAAGACCTGTGCACTTACAAATATGTGTTACACTTTGATACGTCAGGAATGATTATTGTAATAACAACAGTATGTACTGAGCACTTATTAGAATAAGCTACTTATCAGAAGCACTGCACCATGTGCTTACCCTGCTTCTGAAGGGTACAAGAGTTGCGGGCACAACCTCCAAACCTCAACAGAACCCCATTAAAATCCCTGCTCCACCTCCTGGCTCTGCTCCCAGCACACTCCTCAACCTCTGAGCCTCAAAACAGAGATAAAACTGGTAGAACTAAGACAGATAACACATGTAAGGCCTTAGCACAGGGCCTAGCTAGAGTTACACTCCAAAGGCGGTAGCTGGCTAGCACCACTCAGCCCTCAACAGCCCAGGACATTGGGTGATGAGACCCATTTCAACATTCCCCTCTTCCAACAGGGCTCCCTAAACCTCAGGCATTTTGCACCATTTCATGATTTGTGCTAAATCCATGTACTACCTGACAATTGCTTTCCTTAATGCTTTTCTTTAAATTGACTTGCAATTTTTTACTGAAAGAAATTCTTTTAAAGTTATATAACTATCATACATGGAAATCCAGTATCACTTGCCAGAATTCATTGTTTAAAATAGCTATTAAAAAGCATTTGTCCACCTGAAACCATTTTGCCTACCTCATTTGCTTTTTATGGATTCAGTAGGCAAAGAAAACTCAGTTTTTGGGACTGGGGAGAGGCCCCATATGCTTAAAATGACTGAGAAACTTCTGAACCCTTTGGCAGCCCCCATGTGCACAGAAGTGATTTTCGTTAGTTTAACCGAGCAGGCCTGGCAAGCCCTCTATTTGGCAACATCCTGGTACCCATCCATCTGTGCACCATACAGGCTCCAAAGAGATAAAGCTGCATTTAGAAAAAGATATATATTCGTTAATGGAGACTCTTCACTGGTTCAGATGCCCACCGTCCCTCTTTGGCATAAATGAGGGGAGCCTGCCTCTACCTATCAAGATGTAGGCACCCAGAGCTAAGGAAGGCCCTGCCTGGCTATGCCTCAAGCTTCGAGATGGTCAGGGCTGAGCCTGCCCTCCTATTCTGTGGGTCCCAAAACCAGAAAAGGCAGAGAAGAGGTCAGAAGAATAACAATAGAATAACACATGTGCAAGTGATTATTTGCATTTCTCTCCAAAATTGCTTCCAGAAGGAAAAGGTTCTCCAATCTCATACAAGAAGATGGCACCTTGAAGCCAAAGATGCATCAAAGGGTGCTGCACCATGAAACGACCTCAGGGTTCAGGCAACGAGCACATTTTGCCTGGAGAGCCAGTGATTCTCTTGAGTATCCATTCATTAATTCAGCAAATATTTACCGAGCACCTCCTGTTCTTGGCAATGGGGACACAGAGAGGAAAAAAGGCAAGGTCCCTGCTCTCAGAAAGCACACATTCCAAGGGAGAGAACAGCCAATAAACAGTTTATTAAATAAACTAGATAATATCAGTTAATAAGTGCCATTGGAAAAATAAATCAGGGTAATGTGATAATGACTGCAATGAGCTACTTAGTTTGGATGGTAAGGGAAATCTTCAAAGGGGATGACATTTGAGTTGAGTGCTCCGTGATGAGGAAGCACCAATTAAGTCATGGAAAACAGCACGTGCAAAAGGCCTGGGGAAGGAACAAGCCTGACACTTTCAGCAACAGAAAGAAGGCCTGTGTGGCAGAAGTACAGTGATCGCTGTGAGTGAAGGAGAGAGTGGTAAGAGGTGAGGGCAGAGAACCAGGCAGGGGCAGCAAGCCAAGGAGCTCTGAATTTCACTAAAGTGTAATGGAAAGCCTATGGAGAGCTTTCCACAGGAGAGACACTCGATTTTATTTGAATTTTTTTAAAGTTCACTCTGACCACGTAAGGAAAATGGATATGGGGGTCTAGAAGTGAGGAGACCAAATAGGAGACTTAAATAGTGGCTCAAGATGAATCAGATAGATCAATTTATGCCTCAAATTCTTCCCCTTAGACTCTAAGGTTCTAGCTCCTCAAACTCTCAGTGAGAGTATATATCTCAGTGATATATACCACTCCTAGACATAGATCCCAAAGGACTTGGACAGATATTTGTACACCGAAGTTCATCGCAGCATTTTTCACAGTAGCCAAAAGGTGGACGCAACCCTGTATCTGTAAACAGTTGAATGGATAATAAAATGTGGTATGTCCATACAGTGGAATATTATTCAGTCATAAAAAGAAGTGTTCTGCTAGTACATGCAACAACACTGATGAACCCTGAAAACATCACATTGAGTGAAATAAGCCAGATACAAAAGGACAAATATTGTATGAGTTCTCTTATATGAAATACTTAGAACAAGCAAATTCAGAGAGACAGAAAGTGGAATAGTGGTAACCAGGGGTGGAGGAAGGGGGGAATGGGGAATTATTGATAAATGAATATGAGTTTTGGTTTGGAATGATGAAAATATTCTGGAATTAGATAGTAATGGAAGTTACACGGTATTGTCAATGTACTTAATATCAAAGATTTCTCTACTTAAAAAGGTCAAATTGATTTTTACATTATGTATATTTTACCAGTTATAAATAAATTATTTTTTTAATGGGAAGCTTGTTAAAGAGAGATGTTTGTTCTTTAAAGGAACGATGGCCAACCAAGTGGCATTCAAACATGAGACGAGAGAATGAGAGACAGGCCCTTACGCAAAGGGCAGGACCCACCAACCTCCTAAGAGAACAAGCAGGCATCTGTTCTGGGGCCAGGAAGTGGATCAGCTCCAAACCCTGCCCCTTCCAGGCTTTATGACTATGACTTCAAGGCCAGGACATCTAGACACCCCACAGGCTAAGGACCCATGTTTAGCAAGCTTGAAGGGCTATCTCTGGCTATCCAATGGCAGAACATAAGTTCCCTCCCTGACATCAGCCTCCAAACCCCAGGGACAAATCAATCAATGACTGCCAACATCACAGAAACAGACAACCAGATGACCTCCAATGAGGTGGTCTTGCAAAGGAAAAAAAGTCAAAGCTGAATCTGAT
This sequence comes from Bradypus variegatus, assembly GCA_004027775.1. NCBI lineage: Eukaryota > Metazoa > Chordata > Mammalia > Pilosa > Bradypodidae > Bradypus > Bradypus variegatus. The sequence continues at coordinate 7,142 of PVKY010004831.1, forward strand.
GCAGCCCCTAGAACTAAACACCAATTTATAGGAAACACAAGGGACAGCAGAACATATTCAATGACACCAGGGGATACAATCCACAAAATCCTCACAATGGGAAAGAAACTCCGTAAGACAAACAATCCAATTTCATCAATAAATAAATTATAAGAAAAAATGGAAATGGAAACTTACAGATTAAGAGACATATCACCAAATCATACTGGATTGTTTGATTCCTGGCTCAAAAAAACTTTTGAGAAATTTTTATGAGCAATTGAGAAAATCTGAACACTGACTGGATAGGATAGCAATGACTTATTTTAATTTGGAGGTTATGATAATGGTAGCATTGTTACGTTTTTTAAGAGTTCTTACCTTTAAGATACACACTGAAATATTTAAGAATGAAATGATATAATGTCTAGAGTTTACTTCAAAGTGATCTTGTGGGGGAGTAGGTTAGGAAATACATGAAATGTGATTGGCCATGAGTTGGTAATGGTTGAAGCTGTATATTTCACTCCTCTCTACTTTTTGTATATACTTGAAAATTTTCACAATAAAACATTTTCTTTTTTTTTTTAAGCTAAGGGTGGGCTTCTTCTAATAACCTATGTAGGAATAATCCACTAGATACAACACACCACAATGAAGGGGTCACATCCATTAAATTCACTGCTCTACCCCCAGAGCCTGCCAGTAAGAATTTGCTGATGACTGAGTGAATCCATATTTTCCTCCTCATAAATCCCATGGTGGGAGTTGCCCCCAAATAACTACCCCGTATAGAAGTGGATTATTTTTCATTTATCTTAATTGACCTCTCTCATGGTTCAGAATGTCACATCTAAGGCCACATTGACTTTATCCACATCTTTCAGTGAATGATTTGAATTTGTTCCTCTGTCTCTGTCCTTTTGCCAAAGGTGTCTCTTCTTCAGCTTAGAAGGCAGCAGTGCCCCCACCACAGACTCAGCTCATGACCAAGGTGGTGTCCTGGAACCTTCTCCTAATCTGCCATGTCTTTAAGAAAGCAGACTCGGAACATTAAAATGTTTTAAACGGAACTCCCCATGACAGTGGTTTTTAAACTGCAGCCTCCAGGGAAGGCTTCATTCAGATGCCTCTTCAGAGCCAGGCTCGGACCCAATCTCCTTTTCAAATGGACCATTGCTCTTGCAGTATCCCATGTGACGGGATCCCTGGAAGATGGTCAGAAAGAGAAAGAACCTCCAGGTCACCCCACAACTACTGCAGAGAGCTGTCAAGTCAAGACTGATGAGTGCCATGCCCATTTCTTCAGGAGGCAAACCAAGGCTGGAGCTTAGAACCCACCAGCAGTGCCTGGGAGAAAATGGGATACCCATCTCATTACCTTCCCCCCGACACACCTACCTGCCTCCCAATACGAAATGTTTCCAAGCAGCCTGGGGAGAGCAGGGGGTGACTGGCAAAAACCACTGAACCATCACTGCAAGCCACACATGACCATTTCATCCCTTAAAGCTAAGAGCCAAGAGTGTTACCTGCACACACCTGTCAATTAGAAGTGCTGAGAAGATCGATGGATGGGTCAAGCCTTCTTGGAAGGATGAAGGAGAGGTCTGAGTTGGCTTAACTCAGTGATGAGAAGGGGGAGGAAAGAGGAACTCAGCAAATTTAACACCCAGCATGGGGTCTGGGGAGCACAGAGGAGAGGTTGGCAGCTGCAACCTGCTCCAGGCCCCCTGAGGCCCATTCCTGCAGAGCAAGGGTCAATCGTGTGCAATGCACTGATTCCAGGTGCTCAGAGACAAAGAAACTCCAGATTACTGCAAGGGAAGCAAAGGTCATTTAGCACCAAGATGAAATCAATCCCTTTCTCTTCTTGGGTAGGCTATGTCCATGGCCAAAGCCATTGAGACAGCAGGAGCAGCAGCTGAATGCAATGAAGCCAGGGGCTGGGAGGGTCACCAGTATCTGCCTGCAATGGAGGGAAGGGCACAGTATATCCAGCAGGGAGGACAAGATGCCCTGAGCCTGGGGCATCCGGGCCCTGGCCAACTCCTTCCAGGCCCCTGTCTGGGCCCTCCCCTGTTGACTCACTGCCCCCCCGCCACTAGCCCATCTCTGCCCAGGCCCAGGCCCACCCAGCTGCCTCCATGGCCCAAGCACGGCTGGTCTTGACTACTGGTAAGGTCCCCACCACCAGACACCCTACCCTCGCAGCCGGGGGCATGGGTCCAGCGAGAGAAGAGTGGAAGCTGTTCTGATCAAATCCCTTCATCTTCATGCAGCACCATGTTAGACCCTTCAGCATCTTCAACCACATCATCTCACTTGAGCCTCCCACCTCCTTTTTGTGGAGGAAGAAACTGAGGCTCAGGGAGGCCAATCTTGGCCAACGGGTGAGCCAGAACTAGAACTCTGAGCCAGCGCCCTGTGCAGAGACTTTTCCACCTCGACACACATTCTGTACTCAGGGTCAGGAGCTGGTCTGATGCCTCTGTCTTTCTAGGAAGTGCTTTTTCCTTCTCACTCCTCAAAGCAGGCCCAGGTTGTCTCACATCAGCCATTCCATACATTCTTGGGTTGGCTTGTTCAGCCCCTCCTCCCCCCAAACACACACAAAATGTTGAAGGGCAGAGAATGGAAGGGAATCAAAGTCCAGCCACAACAGAGCACTGGGCTCCAGGTTTCTGCTGGCAGCTTTTCTGCTAGACAAGTAGGACCCCAATTTCAAGCATTCCTAGACCACTTGCATGATTTCTACCATACTCAATGCCACTTGTGCTATTATTACTACCATTTCTATTAAATAGACTCATTCTTGTGGCTTAATACATGCAATCTACAGTGATGCTTTATATCATTACCACCAATAGCAAAATTGGTGTCATTGGCAGTAAATAGGATAGAACCCTAAAAATTAATAATACAAAAACAAAACAACCTGAGTTCTAGGCAGTCACTGTTGCCCCACTGGCCCTAAGCCAGAGATCTGCTCTCTCTTTGTTACAAAAGGGAGGTAGCAAGTGTTAGAAAGGGGTTAAAGCCAGACTAGCACTGACCTGAAACTTTCCCCTTGAAGAATTCACAAGGATTAGCAGAGTACTGAAAAAGGAAGAACTTTCTCACTAGGTGACTCAGTGTTATTTCATGCTTAACCACCTTAAGTCATTACACTGGAGATTCATCCTATGCTGTGGGAAATACCACATTAGACAACATTATGAGAAAGGCGGGCAGGAGGCAAAGGAAGCAATCCCTCCACAGGGGAGACCCACCCCAGCTTCTCAAAGGCCTCCTGCTCATTGCCCACCATCTCCCCTAGGCACACGCAGCTTCTGGGCAAGCTCAGGGGCCGCAGTCACCCTCCCAGGAGTCTCTGGTTCAGCTGCCCCTGCCTTAGCCTTCATTGTATGTAGACCACAGCTCTAACCACTCCAAAACTCCTCTGGAAATTAGGATCCAGCAGGCCCACTGCAGGTTACCCTAAATCTCCAAGCCACCTCTCTGGGCAGTCAGCACTGATGACCTGGGAGTGGGAGGAAGTTTTGAGCCCAAATACCCTAGCTGAGGAGGGAGGCTGGGATCAGCGACCTGTGTGGGCAGCTCCCTGGGGTCTGGTAGACTTCCGGCTTGCAACAGGGGTCTGCAGCCCAGAAAGCTGCCCCAGAACCTCCTTCTGTCACCCCAAACCCTACACCACTTACCCCATAGGTATTCCAAAGTGTCTCTGAATTTGCCCTAGAGAATGATTTTCACCACCCAAGAGCAAACAGCACGAATTAGAAGAGTAAGCCAGAGGAACGCCAAGGGTCAAAGGCAGAAAAACCCAAAGACAACGCCGGCAAGAAAGCAACCTCCAAACTTGCTCCTTGCCTTCCGGCGCCGAGCTCAAGACAAGCATATCCCGGGTTCGGCGGGCAGCCGGCGGGGCTCAGCCAAGTTGCAGAATTGGGCCACTTTGTCTGAGCCAGGGACTGTCGCCCAGGTCGAATCAATGCTACCCGTCCTGCAGGCTTCGGGAAGGGCGCCCGGATCCGCAAAGGCAGGGACTGGGGGGCGAGGAACTTGGGGTCCCTCTACCCGGGACGAACCCCGATAGGCCCTCCCAATAGCCTTCCGATACAGCCAATACCCCGCCTGGGCTTCCTCGGACCGTTCAGCAGCTGGGGCGAAGCTCCGAACTCGCTCCCCTCTACGGCGCCTGCAGTGGAGGCTTTTTCCCATCAAACACGGAGCCAAACGCCCGGTGGAAAAGTCCACCCTCAAACAAAACGTGAATTTAGCCCGAGAAGGGAGGGAAGGGGATGGTGGCGCTGCCAAGCTTTACCTTTTCTCTTTATTCTGTTTTCGTGATTTATGCAGAAGTCCGATGAGCACCACGGCAGCGCGGATCCCCGCCTTTCGGCTATGCATCCTACCCGCCGGCTGGGACATGGCGAAAGCGGTGGCGGTGCCCGGCCGCGCCCTCGCCTGCCCGCCCGCCGCGCGCCCCCGAAGCCCCGGCTCCGCGCGCTCCGCTCCGCGCCGTCCGCCGCGGCCCCTGCGCCCGCGCTCCGACCCCCGGCCGCCGCCTCGCATGGGCCCCGCCCCCGCCTAGGTGCGCTCCGGGGATCAGGTGACTGGGCGCTCACTTCCCGGCGACCTTCACCTTCTCCTCGGGGCCCGCGAGGCGGCCGGCGCCCGCTCCCCGGGCGAGAGCATTTCGGAGGCTCGTTCGGGGCGCGGCCCAGCGGACGGCTCCAGGGCTCTCGCCCAGACGCGCCGCCCGCGCGGGGACCCCGCCCCGGCCCCGCCTCCCGTGCCCCGGCCCCGGGCGGCCCGCCGGGCACGGGAGGCTCCGTGTGCCCGGCCCGCGGGCGGGAGGGGGGCGCCCGGCTCGCGCTCAGCGTTCCCACGGGCTTGGCACCCGCCTTCTCCCCCTTCCCCGCGCCCGGGTTCCCTCCCTTCCGGCTGACCCGCCCGGCTCCCTCCCCGTTTCTTGCCGCCCCCCTCTCCGTCCCCCCCTCTGCTGTCCCGCCCCGCGTCCCCGCCGGCCGGGCCGCGGGCAAAGGCGGCTGACGCGCTCTCGCAGCCCGGCCCGCCGGGATACTTCTCCGATGCTGTCACTGTCTTTAAAACAGAGGGAGAAAAAACATGCACCGAGAGAAAACGCGCGTCCTCAGTACAAGCGACGCTGCCTTCGCGCGGCGAACACCGCAGCGGGCTCCCAGCACAGCGGCCCCGGCAAGACGAGGCTGCCGGACCGTGAGAGGGGCCACCGGTTCCCAGCGCCCGGCGCCCCCGCCCGCCCCGGCCTGAGGCTCCCCGGCCGGAGCCGTGGGGTGGGGGGAATTTTGACCCAGCGGGATGCAACCTCCCACTTCCCCCCGGAATCGGGGAAAGAATTGCTGTGCGGGGATTGCGGGGCTGGGTGGGGAAGGCACGGTCCTAACCCGGTTAGCATTTGATTTTCCGGACCTGGGAGTTAGACACAACCTAGGGTCAATGATCAACTTCACGGCGGCGGCTACACCTCTGCCGAGGCTGCCCAGGAGATGTATGTCGGGCGTCCCCACCCGCACCCCTCCAGCTCCCGGGGCCCCAGCCGTTCTTCCCCTCCTCTCCTGCACTCCGTGTGCAAGCTTCACCTTCACGTCCGAACGGAAGGGCGGAAGGTCACGCCAGCTCCTGGGGAAAGGGCCGTGGCCGGGTCCCTGCTATTCGGGCGGAACCTCGCTTACGCCTCCCTCACCCACTTGCATTTGCTACCGGGACTCCCAGCCCCCTCCTGCTCCCCACTAGCTTTGCTTCTCCCCATCGCCTAGGGGAAAGAAATCGGGCAGGGGGCTGGAGGGAATTACAACAAGCCAATTAGCCCATCTTTGGAAACATCTCTGTTGGGGACAAAAGAGGTCCCTGAGGCAATTTGTCCACGTTTTTGTTTGTTGGGTTTGGTTTGGTTTGGGTTTTGGTACAATCTAAATGATAACACAGCAAACAACAAAAAAAAATTCAGGCAGGGGAGTGGACTGTGCTGGGGAGGGGACAGGGACTGCAAATGAATTTAAGGAGCATGAGGTCCCAGCACCTTGTCTCCAGGGTGCACAGCTTCTTCCTGCCACTGGAGTTGGGGTGGAGAGAAGGGAGCACAGGGGTGGTTCCAAAAATGCACCTGGTTTATTTATTTAGCATCCATTAGCAATGGGCCTCCTGCCTGTGTCTCCCCCACCCCCCACCCCCCACCCCAGCCTGCCTGGGTGGTGGGGGATCACAGATATAGCCATGGGCATCTATTTATAGCTAGAGACAGGAGTGACCCAGGCCCCACCCCTGGCTTTGGCAGCTAAGTCGGCTGCAAGGGCTGCACCAGTTGTGACCTGAGAATCAGCCTGGAAAAAGAATGGGGAAATGAGAGTCCTCAGTGGAGAAGGCAGAGCCCCATCGCAGCCCAGGGTTTCTCCTGCCTCCCTTACCACAGATACCAGCATGCTGGCTGACGCACTGCTGCAGCCCAATGACAGGAAGAGTGGTGGTGGGCTGGCCAGGGGTCTAGCCAGGCACGGGGGTGTTTTATCCACATGCTGTGAAAGGCCTGACCCCTTCCCAACAGGTGAGAATGTGGGTGGCAGCAAGCGGCTCCCTTTATTCATTTTTGTCCTGGGTCTCCAGACCCTCTCAGCCTCTCCACAACCACGATGTTTCCTATCCCAATGTGACTGGAAAACACAAGGCTGTCTCCAAAAGACTATGAACCTTTCAGACCCTGACTCCTGGCTGGAAACACCAAAACATAAGGAAACCCATCCATGGAAGGGAATTTAACAACCATCTATGCCAGACTTGCCTATTCTACCAGCATTTATTGAACACTTACTGGGCATCCAGCTTTGTGCAAGTGATGAGAGAGAAATGGAAGAAGGGAACTTCACCCGGAAGAAACCAGGGCTAACCCACGCAAAACCACAAAGCAGCACCATCCCGACTGGCTTGTGTAGTGTGGCTCAGCCAATGTTTCCAAAATTTGGAGGTTCACACACCACCTTCACAATTTTGTGCCTTAACATTATACTATTTGGCTATTTGCTTATTAATTTGCTTTAATTAAATCAACTCAGTTTTGCACTTAATTTTTTAAGATAGCATTACCCACACTAAATAAAAAACCATAACCACTTGCCACTAATTCCGTAACAAATACATATTTATTAAATTTTAGTTAACTATTCTTGCTCGATGAAGGCCCTGAGCTTGAAGCACCTTTGTTAAAAAGAAAAAGAGCCAAGTGTTAAGCATTGATGACACTTGCACCAAACTAAGATACTGTCTTTGAAGAAATCATTGAGTTTGGGAGAGAAATGGAAAGGGGGCAATTTTCACATTAGTGACTAGGAGGCCACATCCATGGACCTTAGAGATGGACCAAGAGAACTGGAGGCATTCAGGCCACCGGGAGCGAGGTCAGTGAGGATGCAACAGTCAGAGAAGGGGTCTTCTCCCAGGCCCCATCCCACACCACAGCTTAGCCCCCACAGTGCCCCCACCTGTGCACTTGTGCTCACAGGCTGGGATGTTCCCTCTGGGTTTCTTCACGGGCTGGGCAGGGGGAGGGGGCTTCTGCCAGAGGCAGGCCCCAGCTCACAGGACCTCAAAGGCTCGGTCCAGCCCCACGAGCCCACAGTCCCTGAGAACAAAGTGCCAGGCAGCTGCCAGCCGGGGTCTCTGCCCTGATCCAGGAGAAGCCCAAAGGCAGAGGGGGCCCGGGTGGGAGTGAGGGGGTGGGCAGGGAAGTTAATCATGAACAGAGGGCAGACAGCTGCACAGCCCATTCCTAAGGGGCCACTGGGTTGAGACAGACAGACACGCATGCTTGGTCCTGAAGAAAAGGGCCTTCTGTGCCCGGGAACCCGCTCCAGGAGGCACATCCGTGTGAACCTGGGAAGCAGCCCCACTGCTAGCACTCCAATCTCAGAGAGGACCCAGAGCAGATGTGTCTGGGGCTGAGCGTTCCCACCCCGCCCCAACCCACCTCCGACTTCCAGTGACTCCACCACTCTGCAAAAATGGTGCAAACTTCATGGTGAGGACTGGGAGTAGATGTGGGGGGGAAAGGGGCCACGGAGCAAGGAAGGTGGGGTCCTTTATGAAAACCAGAAGGGGACAGAGTCCCCAGCTATCCAGTGGATCACACTGTCTTTGAACAATCCAAGAGTTACAAACATACAACCTTAGACCTGCTCAGGACAGGCCAGCACCCCCACTCTCTTCTGCCTTTTGGGGGCACACAAATAAACATACCAGCTCAGAGAAATCACTCAGAAGCCCCTACTGAGCACTCACACCTGTGCCTGTAAAGAAAGCCTGACATTTGTTCTTGGCATGTACACTAGCGCCCCCTGCTGGGCCACAGCGCAGTTGCATCTCTAGAGGACCACTTTAAGAGCTCAAAAGAGAGCGACTTCCAAGGGAGGCAAGAGAGAGAAGAAAGGGGACGACTGAGAAGGTCATTTAAGGTGGGGGAGCAATGTCTATTTGAGAGAGATGCAGGAGGAGGTCTTTGCCGACACACTGCCTCTGCTCCCAGCTCCTAACATCCCTTCCCAGAGCCCATGACCTGCACCCTGAGGGGTCCAGCCCACACAGCAGGGTCCTTCAGCCACAGACACAGGCCAGGACACCCCCGTCAGGGCTGGGAGGCCTCAAAGGCTAGCCTTGGGAACCTAAGCTCGGTCCTCCTTTCCTAGATCCACATGTGTCATGTTAACCAAAGTTCCGATGAGAAATTGGCTCAGATGTTGGAAACGGATCTTGGTGACTTGTGTGACATTCCCAAGCTTCAGGGAAAGGAAACTGTGCCTGAGGAAACCCACAGATCCCACTCAGTGGCGGGGATCCAGCCCATGGGCTGCACATAATTTGGTACCAGAGTCCTCTAGAGAAGCCTGCAATGCATGATGTCAGTCAAAACTCTTGCTGATTCTATTCAGGGGTTAGGAAAAAGGGGTGGGGGGAGGTGGTGGAAGAAAGGAGTTAATCTATTGCTTGGGTTACTGAAGAGACTAAAAAATTGTTTTTGGTTCATTTACAGATTTTTTTGCAAAGCTGTGTAACTATAATTTTTCCCACAGTTCTATTTCCCACAATTGGGTCTGAAATTTCTGATGAGCATGAAGAGGTGAATTTTGCATGGAGCTGCACAGGGGTGACTCAGGGAATCAGGAGCGGAGGCCCAGGGCCAGGTGACCTGCAATACAGTCCCCACACACACACCCAGGGGCCCCTCCAGCCCCCACCTCCCTGACTACCAAGCCTCCCCAGCTGCTGCTACCTCAGAAGCTACTTCCAACTCCAGGGTTTCTGGGGTTGAGTGGAAAAGTCGGGAGGGATGCTTTCTTTCCATAACATTTGCAACATTGCTTAGCAACATCTTTCAAAGCAAGAGCCAGCAGACTCTCCGAAAACTGCTTCTGTCTGATGCTACAATGCACAAAATGGTTTCTCATACATGTATTATTTTATATACTGTTTTATAGACCCGGTAATACCTTCTGTGCCTTGCATCTTCAGGAGATGACCTGTCCTACTTAAATGAGATTTCCAGACAACCAGAGCTTTGAGTAGCAAAACTTTACGTATTTTTGCTTGCTTGCTTTTACTGTAATGACCTTGACTAGAAATTTCTCTAAAAATATCTTACATACTTTTGTCCCTTTTGAAGACAGTTTTAATGCCACCTTTTCTTGATGACTCAGAGCCATCATTACAAATACCAACCACTTTACTGAGCTAAAATGTAGTTATGAACCGACAGGTCACTGAGCTCAGAGGGCCATTTGTCCCTAAACACATTGACCCCAAACAGCTGTGGGACAAAGACACCCCGATGAGGGAGTAAAGCCACAGACCCTGCAGTCAGACAAACCTGGGTTAGAATCCCACCTCCAGCTTTTACTATCTGTGTGGCCTTGGGCTAGGATTTTTAACTCTCTGAGCCTCAGTTTCTTCATCTTTCAATAGGGATAGCAAAAGTGCCATCTTCCTAGGGGTACTGCAAGGATTAAATGAGAACACATGTCCACATAAAGACTTGTATGGCAATGTGCAAAGCAGCTTTATTCAAAATAGCCAAAAACAGAAAACAGCCCAGGTGTCCATCAACAAACTGTGGCATATGTATATAGTGAACTCAGCAATAAAAAAGAACAATACACTCCCACATGCAATGGCATAGATGAATCTCAAAAACAGTAGGCTGAGTGAAAGAACCCAGACACAAAACAGTACTTACTGTCTGATTCCATTTATACAAAGTTTTAAAAACAGACAATCAAATGTACAGAAATTAGAACAGTGGTTGCATTGGGGAGGGGAGAGATTGACTGGGAGGGGACAAGAGGGAATTTTCTGGGTAGAGGGAAATCTTCTATATCATTATGGGGGAGGCCATTTGTACAAAATTTATAGTCAAGATTTGTTAATTTCAATATATGTACATTTTACCTCAAAAAAAGAACTAAATTAGTAGTAATAATAATCAAGTCAGGGTACAGAGTGGGTAGAGGTATAGATGAAACAAGTACAGCAGAATGTTGACAATTGTTGAAGCTGAGAGCTCAATATACTATTTCTATTTACTTTATATGCTTCAAATTTTCCATAATAAAAAAATTAAAGAAAATGTTCATAGTGAAGAAAAAAGATTAATAGTGATTATCTCTGGAATTATGATGATTTTTATTGTTGGCTTTGTATTTTTCTGCAATTTAAAAGTTTTCTATAAGGACTATGTATTAATTTTGTAAATAAACAGATAAACATTGTAAAGTTTTCAAATGAAAATGCATGCAAAAGTACCTTGCAAGAACTCCATAAATGGCCTGCTTTCTGTGTTTTTTTTTTTATTGTGGTAGCATATAAAAAAACATAACATTTAACCATTTTTTTAAGTGTACAATTGAGTGGTATTAATTACATTCAAAATCTTGTGCTACCATCACCTCCATCTAGTACCAAAGCATCTTCATCATATCAAACAGAAACTCGGTACCTATTAAATAACAACTCCCCATTCACTCTCCCCCTGGTAAGTGGCACTCTACTTTCTGTCTCTATGTGTTGCTTATTCTAGAGATTTCTCTTAAGTTGAATGACACAATTTCTCTCCCTTTGTGTCTGGCTTATTTTACTCGACATGATGTCTTCAAGGTTTGTCCATGATGCAGCAAGTATCAGAACTTCATTCCTTTTTTATGGCTGAATAATATTCCATTGAGTGTATACACCACATTTTGCTTATCCATTCATTGGTTGGTGAATGGCAACTGTGAACTGCACTGCCAGGAGCACTGGTGTCCCTGTTTTCAATTCTTTGGGGTATAAACCTGGAAGGGGAATTGCCGGGTCATATGGTCATCCTAC